>JAWWEV010000169.1:7481146-7512507 GCA_035583235.1 Hafferia zeledoni | reverse complement strand
GGGGGAAGGTTTCAGACCATTGTGGTTTGCACCTTAGAAGCTTCTAATAAAAGTAACCTGTATATCTTTCTCCAATAACCTGTTTCCAAAGTGTCTGTGTTCACAGGGCTAAGGCAACATTAAAATCAAAGTAGCTTTCCATCACAGTTTTGACATAAATTTTTCTTTACTTTTAGCATGACCTGGCACAGCAAGAAAGTCTTTTGACAAAAACATTGCTCTGAGGAAAGCTTAAAATTTATTTACCCCATGCATGTCTCTGTATCTTTTCTTTTATATCTTCAGTTCTACATGATTAATTCTGTTCTCAAGCACTTCCAAACTTGTATCCTATCTGCATATTAAGATCCCCAATTCTAGAAACACAAATAATTTCTTCATATCTATAGCAAATCAGTATCAGCTCTTATTATTAGTGAAAAATAATTACTGCAAATTAATCTTGAACTTCATTACAAAACCAATAGAAATAAAAAAGCCAAAAATAAACTGACACACACACACACTCAAACCTCCCATGACAGCAATATGAACAACTTAAAAAATAGGAAACCTTTATAATTTCTAAACTAACAATCATAACAATCTTTTGAGTTATAGAGTAGCTTCAGTATATTAACATCTAATCTATTATAAAACAAATCCTATGTCTAAGCCTTCCTTACTTGTATTTCTACAAGAAGTTTTCTTGAAGATGCTAAAGCCCTCAGTAAACTGATATTACAATATTGTCTAGGGAACTTAATAATAAAAAGAAGGATGTCTAAAATAGTCATTGAAACTGTAGCAATTAATCTCATTTAATTGAAGTTTACACACTAAACAAAATCCAGTATTCCATGACACTATTTTAGTAAGAACAGATGGACTATCACTTTCCCATAGCCCTGTTGCCAACAAATAAATAAATAAATAAATAATTTCAAACAAGATCAGTAATTTAGGAAAAACACATCTATGGAAAATAAAAATTCTCAGTGTCATGAGGAAATTTTTCGTTGCCTAGCCATTTCAGAGCTCTAGAAAATCTTGGAAAATTCTTGCTGATATTCTGTTGTTAGAAAGTTACCATGGTATTGGGTTTAGTGCTGCCGTTCTTTTCCTGCATGAATGTGCAGCTTATGAGATTTCTCCATATGGGCTATGCTCATTAAAGTAGCCAAAGATAACTATAATTTTCCAAAAAATTGTTGTAGAATTTTAAAGCATAAGGAGCAACATTAAGAAACATCCTAAAACCACAGACCTTGACAAGTAAAGCTGGGCTGTAGCCATTTCATATATGCACATGCATGCTATATGGACGTGTACATGCATTTTGAAAGGTGTTCAGTATTATTCTGCAATAACCAAAACAATCATTGCTTACAAGTAGCAGTATTCCCATGCTTATAAGCATTGCAGACTTGAATAGTACAACATTTTGGCCTTTTTATGATAGAGATGATCAAAGGCACAGAGATGTGGAGAGCTTAAAGTTTGAGGTCATGTTGTAGTGGCATGACATCACACATCTACTATCCAACTCCAAATCATCTTTCCTGTCTCAGCTTTCCTACTGTGAAAAGGGCCTTTACCCTCATCAGCTGAACTCAATGATAGCAAAATATTTTTAAGGCTTAATTTTATACCACCCACAAGCAGTGTTTTTGGATGTCTTAATAATATCCTCTGGCAATCCTGTTATGTCTTTTTTTATCATGCTAATCAAGGCTTTAATTTCCAGGGGCTGTAGACTCAGTGCATCCCTAAATCTATCTGCCTTTAGCCCTATGGCCTGTCCTAGGACAACTGAATCTGTGTTCCAGTGAGCTGATGCTTTTCCCAGGACTACCTTTGCCCAGAGTATCCAGCCTGGTCTGATTCTTGGATATCATTGCTGAAAGTCCTGGTAGGAGAGAAAGTGGTAAACTTGGCTATACAAAGTGTACTTATTAAGTGCTCACAGTCATCATAAAAGACAGGGTGAGCTCAAATTTGTCTTAATTTTCATCCAGAGCCTCAGAGTTGTTCAAGACACTGTGTCACCTGCTGTGGAACACTGTGGAATACATGGTGCCACTACTTGCAGCCTAATTAAGCTTTTTCTTTCAGTGGAAAACCAATCTTGATATCAGAATGTCCATGCCTGATTAATTCCTATAGAAGTGGAAAGAATAGCAATTTTAACAAGAACACAAATGGGAACTGATTATGGAACATGGTCTGGTTAAGCAAATCTCTTTTCTGTTCATGAGCTGTTCCTTCTAGCTGTATATTTTAACCAGTCAGCAAATACAAACACAGTGTTGTTTTCTTGGCTCACTTGCTTGGCTAAACATGACTGGCAGTTGCAAATTGAGTTGTTGCTAACTGATACATCTGAAGAAACAAACTCCAGTATTCTTACTAATTTCAATAACTTAAATGTGTCTACATGAGAGGAAAGAAACATAACGAATTTTTTCTATTAGCAGCCAAATTGCATAGCCTTGATAGTTTCCAGAATAGAGATAGCTTCCTGACACCACGAACCAAAGAAATGAACACAAGTCTTTGTTGGAAATGGCATGTTTGTGCAGTTTGAATTCATTAAATTCTCCATGGTAAATTGAGATAATTCTCAGTTTTGTTGTTGCGGGTATAGAAAAGGCAGAACCCCTTCCCAGACAAAACAATATACATCAACCCCCCTCTGCCAGCTTACAATAAAGGAAATCATAATCAAGCATTGCTAAAGAAACATGTTTTTCTCTTCTAAAAACTCTCCACTTTATTGTGTAGAAAGCTTCAGCTCTAAGAGATTCATGTTCTGTTCTTTTTTCCTTTCACCAAATGTCAGTCACTTCAGATATTTTCAACTCTTGCACAAAAAAGATGCCTCTGACTTCCACACTGTACTGAAATGATTAGTTTCTATGAGAGTGGCAAGAAAATGCAACTGCACAAAATAGCAGTTGCAATGGCCACCTGTATTGCTTTCCATGTATCCAAAGCTTTATTCTCTGGTATATGTAAAAAATCCTGATGGGATATTTTGCTGTATGAAGCAGAATTGGCCAATGCAGAATTAATGGTGGAAGTTTATGTGAGTGAAAAGAGAGGGAGATCCTTCATGAAAGTCTCTGATATTTCTATCAGGACAACTATTTTAAATCACTTTTTAAAATTATTAACTTTGAGACATTTGTAGGTATTCCTTTCTTCTCCTCACTCCTTTCGAAACCTTCCCCAAAACAGACCACAGCACTTTCCAGAAACACCCAGTAGAAATCTCTTCATTATCAATTGCTGATGGAAAATAATGGTTCCATCTAAAACATAGCCCATGATTAACCTCAAATTATAGAAAAGTAAGTCTGACATCCTTTGTAATTTCACTTGTTTAGGTCTCTCCAGAGGAGTATCCATTATTCCATTCCTACCATATTTTTTTTCTTCCAACCTGCATGAAAAGATCTGCAGTGATGGGATTCCAGCTCCTTAACATGCTTTTACAAGCTCAGGTTCAAAAGCCTGCTCCAACATACTTAGGTATTTACTTTTCTTCATTATTTGTAATCTCAGGGTTGAAACCACAATAAACAAGAGAAATTTCCTGTGGGAGATGGGAGGCCAAGTAATGAGGTAATGAGTTAGCTGAAGGCAGGAGTCTTTACAGCCTATTTCATAATTCAACTTGGATTATGGACTTTGCTATTATTATTTTTCTTGTGATTTTTTCTGCTTGAGGACAGGTAATTGTTTGCACCTTCCTCCTGAAGGAATCCTTAATGCTGACCCCTACAGTGACCAGCTGGTCATCTTTTGATTTTTTTATCCTAGAGGCTGCCTTTATTTGAGGAAAAGCAGCATTTGTGGATGGAATTTTATAAATAATGATAGGAGCAAGGAGTACTAAAATTCTTACATCTTTCTTCCACACCACAGGACAATCTGCCCTTCTAATATTTCTAGCCCAGTTGGAAGCAAGAAAATTAGAGATCTCACAAGAGAAGTTGAGATAAAGATCTTCAAATGCTCACATATTTCAAATAAGCATCTTACCCCTTGAGCCAACCCAGAGTGGACATTTTTGAGATTTTCACATTCATAAGATTCAACACCTTTTTGCAGCAGCAGCAAACCACCACTTTTCATGCTGCTAACACAAAAATCCAAGTAAAGTGAAGAGGTTTGACCTACAGTTTATTGACATCTAAAGCCCAATTAAGACCAACACTATCTGTGGAACCCCATAAGCTTCATGGCGTTCTCCCTTGGCTAATCTGAGTTTATGCAGACTGAAGTTTCCCTCAGAAGGAGTTTGTAACATTTCAGGAAAGGGAACCCCTTTATCTATTCCACTCAGATTTTTAGCAGTTTTGGGGATCATGTTGAGATCCTCCATGACTCTCAAGGCATGTAGTGAATTCAGCTGGTAGATCTCCTGATTGCTGATACACCCAGTACTGCTCCAGCATCAGCTTTGCCTGCTCATTAGCAAATACACTAACTTGCCTGGTCTGCAGTCCATCAGATCCGAGACAGAGGTGCTTCCTCCATGTACATTATGATAAATGGTGCCCACACACACACATACACTCAGCCCACTTATGATAAGTATGTTTCAGAACCAATTATTTATCTCCCTCTAACTTTTAAAGCTAGATTTAGCTGAGGAACAAAACGCTGTAGGGGCTGAACAGTCTTGAAAAGTCTCACAATATAAATTGCCGTGTTATAATTACAGCCCAATTAAAATTCAGTGTTACTCTCTTCATTAATTATCATCTCTAGCCTTACAAATAAGTTGGGAGAGACTGCTGTTCTGTCTGTAGAACATGCAGATTTCCCCTGCCTGCTTTGACTCTGAGAAAACCATGGCTAAGTTCTGTGCTTCAACAACAGAGAGAACAGGTAGAACCCCTGGTTTGCTCTCTCAACCTCCCAATCACCCCATTCTGTGACTCACAAATGCTCAAAACTCTCCACCAAATTCAATCAGAGCTCTTGCTTCAGAAGGTATGAACAACTCAGTCCTGTGAACAGCAATGCAGTTGGAAGCCATGGTATACATAAAAGCTGTTGATAGGACAAGCAAGCCTACAGCAAACCTTCAAGGCTGCACAGTCACATTCTGATACTGCATGAACTCCTTCTGCTGCTTCTAAAACAATAACATCTCACTGCTTTAACTTTAATTTGTGAAGATGTTTGCCCTGTCCTTCTGGGACCTACATAAAGATACAATAAAGTCTGCAGGAAGCTCGACCCAGATCAGGCCAATGCTGGTAGGTGATGAGCAGTTCACAAGTCCAGTCTGAAGGGGCAAGAACTCCTGACTTCAGGCTGTGCTTACAAAGATAGCAACACAAGAACTTGTTATTATTTAATAACTGTTAAATTCCCAAGGGAGGCAGTACTATAATTTAACATATATTATTAGACACACCATGTATTTCACAAAGAACAGTTTGCTTCAAATGCTGAAGTGTTAGTGCTTGCTTAGGCTACTAATGCCAAGGTCTATCTGAATGCCATCCAGGAATTATCAGGAATCAGACCAATATGGGTATATTATTCATCTATGGCCACTGTAATATTTCTCAGTGTAAAGCAAGTGCCTCCACAGTCTGTTCCCCAGTGCCACACCTATCTTTTTGGCCGGACCAGAGCTTAATCATCTTTTCTTGCATCAAAAAGATATGGTCACAAACTGAGAAAAAATACCATTTCTTTTATATCCTTCTCATTCCACAACCAACTCAAATATCTTTTTGTTTGTCAGACTCATAATTTAGACTGATCACCTGCTGTATTACATTCGTGCTTGTACCATCTGAAGTAACTGTTTCACTGATTTAGAGTTTACTGATTTTAGTTGGTCCAATCCATAATTCTATCTCTAAATAAATGAGTGAAATCATAGTACATTAGCTCTGTAATACCTTTTTAAAGTAAAAGATCATAAAACTACAAAGGGCTGTTTCTTTTTGTTAAAACACAACATGGATCTAACCTCAAGTGAATTGTTTTTCAGCAGCTTGACTCTTATTCCAAATTAGTAACCACATCCTTCACACAGGTGTTGAAAACCCAAAAGGATTCAATTATCATTAGAAGAAATGTCTAAGCTGTAATAAGAGAACAATGTGTTGCGAAAGGGACTGTAGCAAAAGAACAACTAAACAGACGTGTAATTTAAAAGCTGTTTCTGCCTTAATGACATCTGCCAATTTTTCTGTTGTGTTTAGAAACTAAAGATCAAAGTATCTCTCGCTTGGGCAGGTTTGTACCAGGGATCAGGAATGAGCTGCTTCAGGCACAGGATTACAGGGAAGCGTGGGGGGATGTGGAGTATCAGCTTCCACACCATGAACTGAATGGAGGATGACTATGAGAATGGTCTGGGAGAGATTTTTTGATGTCTTACACTTCCCTGAGGGATTCCTACAAGCTTCTACTTTTTCTTCATGCTGGCCAATATCCAACTGCAGTATTTTTTTCCCCTCAGACAATTACTGAGTATCAGAACATGAGTCTGTACTTTATATGCTGAGCACATTAATTGCATTTCATTTCCTTTTCCCCCTCCTTTTTTTGTTTCTCTGTACCTATGTTTAAAATATTCTTTCTATCCATCAAAAAGCTAATAGTTATTCTGAATTAAACATGATTCCCAGGGACTGGAAGACCTTTCTTCTCCCATATGCATATACAAAACAAAAATAAAGCTCAAAAGGAATGTCAGGGATAATTAGACAAAACAGTGTCATATATACAGACCAAAAAAAAAAAAAAGAGACCCATCAGGTAGCATATGTAAAGTGATATTCCCAGTTATCAAAGTACTCCCCTCTAGTCACAAACTGATTTTCATTTCTTCCTCTCTAGCACTGAAGCAGCAGGGTTTGGAATCTTGCTGCTTTTTCTTTTACTTTATATTGGTTATATATTTGGGCAATTTAAAGGTTGGTTTTACATTTCTTTCAGCATACAGTCAATCAACAAAATCAGCATGTCTTCCAAAACCAGAGTTAGCTTTCTGTCTTTCCTCAGAGGGTCTGTAAAATGTAATTAATGTTTGCAAAGCACTGGCATATTCTTGCAAAGAAAGTGCTAACTCACTTTCCTGTATTGAATACAGGCAGTGCTTCTGTCCAGGTTCCCAAATGTGACTCAGGGGTAGATTCAAAAAGGAGCATTGACCTACGAATAAAAAAGAGCTGAGGACTTTCAATGCACAACCCAAAAACTGCCCTCAAAATGTCTACCCCATGACTACTCAAATCTGTAAGTACAAAACTCACCAAGCCCATTCCTTCTGACCTCAGAACTCTTTGGGCACTAGGAATAGGGTTTCTGAACTTCCTCTGAGCTGCTTAGGTCTGGCCTGAAGAGCTTCCAGACACCCAGAAAGACAGGCACATGAAATTTAGTTCTCACATATTAGGTGTTTGAATACAGTTTGGCTGAACACAATCATAAAAAGCAGCATCACAGAGAGAAGATGGGGTGGATTGAACAGCTCGGGGATTTGTCCTCTGCTTCTATTTCTTTTCTGGAAAGTTATTGCATATTAGACAGAGAAATGGTCTTCTGCAGATATTTGGCTCTTCCTGACAGGCTGTCCCCGGTTATGAGGGCTAAGACTAGCACTGCCTTCAGTTTGCAGAGGCATGTTCACCAGGGCAGAAGGAGGCTTCCCACCCCATGTGGCCTGTTCCAGCAGATCAAAGCTCTGCAGGCCTAGAAGAGGCTCGCTCCGACAGTAGCATACCTCATGGTGCCTGCTCCGAGTGCTAACCTGTTACATCCTGAAACTGCAAGATTGAAATGACATTCTGTGCAGCACAGCAGTTCTATTTCCAATCCCAGTTTGAACTAAAAACCACACATGACATGAAAATTATTAGCTGTTTCAAAAAAACTCAGTATACCTGTTGCGCAGACACACTCTCAGATCCTGGACAAAATAAATTCCCTTTGGGATCTGTAGCAGAAACACTTTCATAGTGAAGTCTCAGGATTACCATGAGTCATAGGTAAATAGGTGGCAAGTCTTGGGCAGTTAACCTTTTCATTAGGTGCAGTATGGGATCTTTGCAGTAACTAAGTGAAGTCGTGGAAAAAATAGCACAAGCTATTTACTAGAAGTTACATTTTTAACTGCAAGATATTGAAGGCATCTGCCCTAAAGCTGTTTAATTTTTCAACTAAAACAAAACACAAAAAAATTAAATACAAAGAAGCACTCC
Organism: Hafferia zeledoni; assembly: GCA_035583235.1. Lineage (NCBI taxonomy): Eukaryota > Metazoa > Chordata > Aves > Passeriformes > Thamnophilidae > Hafferia > Hafferia zeledoni. The sequence goes on along the minus strand of JAWWEV010000169.1, from coordinate 7,504,288 downwards.
CACTGAAGGTCTGAGCTCTCTAAAAGTCTTAAAAATAACAGCAGCGAATAATGAAAATACAGAGAGAACTGCATTTATTGGCAGACTGCCAGCATTTTTAGCAGCCTGGGGGCAGGAAGTTTGTTGGAAAGATGGAAGCTTTTGTAAACCCTTCATTGGCAATGGACTTTAAAAAGTATGAGATTATAACCATTGCTCTGCTGATCTACGTCAGAAGCCTTCTAGTTAAATGGTTGCCATTAGCCAAGTAAGAAGAAAGCCAACAACATATCCTGTACTCCTTGAATTATTGTGTTTGACCTTGGCCAAAAAGAAAGAGGGAAAGCAAATCATAGGTGGAGGAGGTCTGGTTGGTTTCCAGAGGGAGGTGTTGCACAGGGCAGTGCTAGTGGGGAAGTTCATCGCTGTGGGCTCTATCTGCTGCCAAGGGAGAGACAGAACTGCTTGGAAATGCACCCCGAAGGAGCTGAGTTGGGAGCACGTGCTCTGCAATGCTCTTTGGAGGGGCTGTGTCTTTGCTCTGCTTTCATCATCAGGATCCTGCAGTGGTTAGTGCCCAAAGCAGAGCTCCAGAACAGACAGCAACCGTGCCTGCGATGGGTGCAGTCACTGCTGCTGAAGTGATAACATAAGACTTCACTGTAACAACTTAGCCATGGCAGGGCAGATCTCAGATTCCTGGGAGCTAAGCTGCAGAAACTGCTTATTTCCACCCAGGACTTGCAATGAGACATGAATAGGGATGTTGCCATTGTTCTCAAGATTTGACAAATTTAACTGACATACACTACAGAGTGTAATCATACCCCAGAGACTGAGAAATCCTTCCTAAAACATGAGCAAGGACAATGTTTATACATACTTATGTTTGAAGAAAAGATATGTAAATGTTATGTGGTTACATTTAGATTTAAATTAGATAAAAAACAAGGCAGAGTGAAGGAGAAGAATTATGAAGGACATTAATAGATTTATTGTGCCATAAATACAAAGCAATTTATGAATATTTTAATTGGCCTTTAGCATTGCATAAAATTATTTACAGTTTTTTTCTCTGTTCAACTAATGAAAGATTTTCTAAGAATTCATGTTACATATTCTATAAAACATGAGTGGAGACTATCAAGATCTATTTATTGAGTTTTATATACAGCTCAGCAGTTTGACTGCATAGTGCTTTCAGATATTTCCTGAGAAGACAGGTTGATGACTTGTAGGTGAAAAAAAGTACAGGAGAAAAGGGGAATTTAATTTTTTTAATGCATTCTTCTCTCACTTTCTTATTGTGTCATTAAATATGTACTTTTGCCCTCCTGGAAAAGTTCCAAAAAAGCTTTTTGAAGACTCATTATGTAAACTGTATTTCTTTGGAAGTGGGTACTTTCTGTGATACTTCAGTATTTTTTAAAAATTGGTGAAATCTATGCTTTTTTATAGATATATTTGCCCACATACCATTAAGTGTAAGGCATGAATATTGTGCATCATTGTAAAAAAAATTATAATCTGACAAGTTTTAGCATTTAAAGAATCTGGTTTTGACCATCAGATTACTCTCATTTACCTTGTAATGAGATTGCTAAGTAAAGATGAAACCGACCACTAAAAACAATGGCCCATCTAGGAAACCGCTTTCATTTAATCTCAAATTATTTGTGCCTCAAATATTGCACAAATGGAGAACTTCAGTGATGTGGTCTCTCTTCTAGGAATAATTCTTCGTTCTCTGCTAATATAAACCAGGAGCAAAGTAGTAGTTTGATGCTTAGAAGGTGAAAACAGATTGTAGTTCTAACTCAGCGAATTGAAATCTGTGTAATAAATCAAATATCTGAGCAGTGAGAAGATTATCCTAACGATGGGTCTGTTTGCCTGAAAAACATATGCTTGGGGCAGATGCACTGTGTTTGCTCACACACACAGGTCAGGGAATTCTGAAAAGGTCATTTGAGCTGGTACATAGAAAAGTTTGACAAATATTTTGACACTGCAGGATGTCCATTAAATCAGTTTTGTGGTCACATTTAAGTTCAGTGATTCAAGATTTGCTACACTGTGCTTGAAAACAGCAATGTGACTAGCTAAGCCAGTTAATTTTCAGGACTAAGCAAAGTAAAAAGAAGGTGGTGTTCATTATGGAAAATTGTGTATTTCTTCAGCATTATATTCAAATACTTTAGTTTGATCATGCACATTTCAGTCCAAGCTGTATGGATTTTGTGTCTTTCTAGACAGAAAACAAGACTGATCTGAGGGCAATGCCACAAAAGCCTGGCAGAGTGAAGAGGCAGCAGAAGCAGTACCGTAATGTCCTGGTAAACCAAGGGGATGAAATGAATGTTGTAACATGGCAAACCAAAACTGAAGAAATCCAGGTCATAAGAAATATAGTAGCTCTGTTTGCCTTGCACTTTACCTTGGGAATTTGGTCCTTGAGTTTGTCAAAGGCTTATTCTTTCTTCCACCAGATTTTCAGCCACTGCTGCTCATGAAATACAGTGGTAAACTGAGGACAGACAAGACACTCCTGATACATTACCAGCTGGACCAGAGTCACTGAAGAAAAATGGTCCAATGTAGACATATTTCTTGCCAAGGAAGAATCTAGAAGCTCTGAACTGGAGAAGAAATGGCATCTAGTTTTACAGTTACTGTGGACTGCACTGTAATTTATGCCTGATGTGTGTCTAAGGTTCCAGAATGTGAAATGGATAACCTTCTAGTATGGCACAGATGAGAAAAGGTTCAAGTGATGTTATAAAATACTGCTTGTAAATGATTTGCCAAAGCCATATTGCCCAAGTGCAAATGTAACAGAGAAATCCAGCTGAACATGAGATTTGTGCATTCCAAAACAAAGATGCACTTTGATATTTCATAGCAGCAAAATACAACTCCACCTTGATCTCTTTCTTTCTAAGAGTCCTGTAGTGCCTTGCTGGATGTAGCTATAGATGACACGAGACTCTTGAGTGACAACTATTGACCCATCACAGTGCAAGAGGTACTTACTAATGTGGCCTTCTAGAGTAAGCTAAAAACAAACAAACATCCCTCACCTTCCAGTCAACACCTGCGGACACAAGCAGACGCAAAACATCTCCTATGCTAGAACAGAAATAATAAATTTGCAACTTTCTGCTTAATGATGGAAACACAAATTAATTAGAAATCTTACACCTGCCTCACACAGCAGTTAGTGAAGTCACACTGCTCCACACTTAAAAGATAAATTACTTATATAAGGGGTCATAAGCAGGAGATGGCACCTCCAGAGAACATTACAGGCTGGAAGGAACCTGTAGAGATACAGGATATTGTACTAAGTGTTGGTCACTCAATTCACAACAAAATGGAGGCTTGTTCTAGTGGATACAATGGAGCAGTCACTGCCAGGCTCACTGTGCCAGGCGATCTGTTCTTGGGGAATACTTTTCCAAGGGAAGCATAATTATACCTGTGCTATGTGTGCACTCCATCTCCACTGGCTCTCCAGGAAACATGGCAGAAAATAAATGCCACCTGCATGATTATCAGTAGACAGCACATCCTGAAGTTGTGGATGGAAGCATTTTCAGAAAGTTAGTTCTAAATGAATCGTCAAGCATGAAAAAAAGAGACTGAGCTTTGCTTTTGAGAGCAGGATAATGTGTGGGTGAGCAGTTATATAACTTGTCATATCACCATTTTAGTTATTTCTTTATCCTTTTCTAAATATCCATCAGCTTGGACAAACATAGCAACACTCTGATAAAGATATTCTAGAGTACTGGTAGACTTATGTTACTGTTAGAGTGTTTAATAACTACAGCTATTTCAGGGAAGTTAAAACTGTTTGATACCAGTTTAATCCGAAAAGGATGCTTTTACTAAACTTCATGCTGAATTCTTGACCAAGATGTCATTAAAGCAATCAAAATATAATGAATCAAGGACAATGTATATAAATATATATATATATGTACATATTATGTATATTTTATATATATGCACACATACCTAACATGTAAGTTCAATATTTGTAGAGGTCAATATTTTTCAAGATCCATGAGGATAAGATTAAAAAGAAGATGTTATAACATGATATTACTTTTTTTGTTATCTGTTTTCTCTGGAAAATCTTCAGTATCTTCTAATAGATATCCTGGTTAGACAAGCTATGTATAGTCATTTACTTCTTCACAATGAGGCCAAAGGAAATGAAAAAATATGTTAACAAAAATTGCCAAGTAAATTTTAATAATGAGAAAATGATGTGTATGTGTGCTGTATGATAGGCATTAAAATAAGAACTCAATTCAATTAGACAGTGATCTGCTGATCAGATGGACACTACATTCAATTCAAAGAGGAAAAGGCTACACTCATCAAATCCATTATCTATTGGAAAAATGTATTCAGTTCAAAAAATTCTTACATCTTCACACTGGTCATGTAGCTGCTGCCTCCGTAACAATCTAGCAGAACGTGCTAATGGGAATGAAATGGCTGATTTTAAGGAAAAGCTTTAAAATAGTAGGGCCATATATAACAAGATATAGGCCTGAATTCCTCCAAGTACCTTCTACTTCCAGTCAATCCAACTGGTGCATGAAGGAGGGGGATGAGGTGGGAGGGCCTTCTCATTACCTTTGTATAGCTGTTCGTCAGAATTTTCCAAGCTCAGTTTGCTCAAGAGTACCAGAAACTTTAACTGGAGAAAAGAGATATTCCTCCAATAGCTCTACAGGTTTGCATTAATGGACAGATTTAGCCTATTTACTTCTGAAACAGGGACATTTATATAACTTCTACTCTTCCAGGATGAACAGCATAATTCACAACTCCAGCAAGGCTGACCTGGCTACCTCCAGCCACAATGGAGAGAAATCAGTACCTTCCCAGACCAGAATGCTCAACCTCAGTTGGGCTCAGCTGCCAACCCTGAATGATCTTGCCCATTTCAGGTTTCATTTCCACTTTCATGGCATGACTGGCCTGTTCCATTCTTTCCACCTGTTTTCCCAATGTCACGCCACAGATGGCCCTTCTCTTTTTGTACTGCACTAATAGCAGAACACTGGAAAAGCCTACTGCACTAGTTGTCTTACCTGGGAAACCTGCTGCACATCTTCAAGCTCAGGCAGCTGGTTTTCATTGTGCCTTATATTTTCAAGCCTTTCTGCACAATTGCAAAAGCTAAAAGACTCTGTAGGTGAGCAGAGGGCAGTGTTTTAATAAAAACAAACTGACCCAAAGAGTTCCCAATAATTACCTGACTACAAAATCCTTAACTGTAAGCTAGAATATATTTTATGTATAGACTAGAAGGAGTAGTATCATTAGGTCCTGACTTTCTGGTCTGATTCTCCATAAAAATCTAAGACTGTGAGGTTACTATAATGTGTTTGAGAGACAGTTGTATTTCCTATGATATCAGATTTGTTTCAAGATTGTTGTCTGACAAACAGTAAAGAAACTGGTTTACATTTTTATCCCTCTTACCCAACTGAAAAATACCTGTGATCCTTCCATATATATATATGTATATGTGTATATATATATACAAATACATATTTCCATATATAAATGTGTATTATGTTACACAGAAGATGAATTAACAATGCAATAAACACTGTTGCATTTATTCCTATGTTACTTCAACTTACAAGTTAATTTTTGCCAAACAGAAACTGAAAGGAACAATCTATCTAATGCCATGATTCCTGAACTGCAAATACCAAGCAGTTCTTCACGAAGATCTGATATGCACTGACATGCGTAAAGTTCAATATGACATGGTATTGGCACCCATTATGTGAATCAAGGAGTGAAACAGAAATTATATTTAAAAAAAAAAATTATTACCTACTTTTTCTTATGCTAAGACTGAATTAAATTAGCAACTTTAAGTTGCACAGAGTGGGATTCCAAGTAGGTACATACACATAAGGTGGATGGTGCTTCCGAGATAAGATGCCTCTTCCTGAGCAAAGACTGTCCCATAAGAGCAGATGTCAAAGCCCTCAGTATAGAATGGGCTACATTATACCTTGGAAATATTTATTTTCAATAGCTATAAAAAAACCCCTAGATGGATCCCTGAGATATGTGGCAGGTGAGGATGTTATAAGTAACAACATAGTGGCCTTGAATTTCTGCAGACAACACCACTGGGGAACTATCGAGTATTCCAAGGAGAAACAAAATAAAGAAAAGGCAAAAATTCCTGTGCAGGGAACTTGAGAATAGTTTTCCTGCTGCTTGATCAGTTATAAATAGAGGCTTATTTCACTGGCCTTGCAAACTTATTGACACTAAATTTCCTTATTGTGCAAGTTTTCAGAGATCCTTTCACACTATTAATGTAAGCTCTTGCTCTGCAATGTCTCCCTGAGCCAGCTGGCTCAAAGGTATTGTCCAAACTGTTTTCTGGATGGGCCTAGTGTGAGAAGGAGAGAAACATTGCTTTTGAGCATCATCAGGAGGAATAAAAGTTCCTTTAAACAGACTACCTCACTTCACAGGTTGAAGAATAGGAGAAATTATTTCTGTTCAAATAAGGACAAATAATTTCAGAGAAAAACTGAAAATCTGTGATAGTCAAAATGATTTTAGCATCATGCTTGTTCTATGGGAAGTGCACAGCCTTCTTACCTTAAATAAGATTTCCTGTTGCGGTTCTTTATTAGATGACATGAATAGTCCTCAGCCAAACAAATTGTTATGGATAGTTGCCATAGGGAAATGTCTAGGAGAATTAACCAGTTCACTGTACCATGGGAGCCTTAGATTAGGCTCTGCTAGCGGCTGCAACGCTACGCCTGTAGGGACACGAAGGGGTAAGAAGACAAGAAGGAAAGTGAAGAAAACTGGTACAGAAAAGACAAACAATACAAAAAAAAGCAAGAAGAGTGCAGCTGGGGACAAGGACAAGGCCTTAAAGCATTATAGTGGGAACATAATGAAGTGCAGGTTATTGGTGCAGAGGCACCAGGCAAAACACAAATTCCCTGGACTCTGTTTCTACAAACTCTCAGTTTAGTAAACTACTGCATAACAACATGAACTGTGGTTTTATACACTTTTGCTAAGGGATTAGGGACAGTCCTTGCCATGTTTAACTGTGGTCAAACTTCTGCCACCTCAGGAAAGAAAGAATTGTGCGAGCACAAGTAAGTTCTTATCTGGCCACAATCTCTAAAAGTGCAGGCTTAGGAAAAGATGCACTTTGGGCAGAAGGTGGAAGTGAGTGCTAGCAGTTTCCAGAAAAGCTTTCTCTTCCACTTATGGTCAAGTTTAGGAGCAAGTTTTTATTAAGATAAGATTTCTCAGTGTCTTTTAGAAAGACCTATTGCTCAATTGTACTTGTACTTGGTAGTCCGGATACTTTATACTTAAGCATTTGTAATCAAACTTGGTATGATTTGATTTTAGTGTTCACCCAGGCTTGAACAAGAAATCAGACAAAATACCCTTCTGAAATCCTCTTCAATCTGAATTGTTCTATGATTCTGTCACTGTTCTGTTGTTTGAATTCTTGCATAATAGGCATCTTCTTTAACTTGGGACTATAAACATTCATAGAAGGGGACAACTATGTCTGTGTAAAGAGGCAGCAATATCACCTTTGCACTGGTTACTTGAATGACTAAACTCTAAGAAGCTCTCAGAGTTCTTTAATGGTAGCTCCTGGAGTATTAAGGCTCAGCTATCAAGACGGATGGTTTAGGAGAAAATTAGGTTACTTGGCAAATTTCAGAAGTCAAGCACAGGTGTTGGTGGACTCAGGCACAGATGTCTTGGCTACAGTACTGCTTCATGACATAACACTCTCAGAATCTATGTTTGAAAAACAAAGCATCACTGCATCTTATTGATTTCCCAGGCAAAGACAAAAAAGGAACTGGACATCATATCCCTGTTTCCTCTTTGCCTGTGTTTCAGGTAGCTTGTTCATCTTTGTATTTCTTTACATTAAAGGTTTTTCCAACATTTAAATGTGTTGGAGACTTCTAATAATTCTACTGAGGGAGTGCTGACTTCTCACTTTCAGATCTTGCCTGATGTTCAGTTTGACTAAGGACTCTATTCTACACGTTTTTCCTACACATCCATACACTGCCTTATCTAGCATATTCACATCTTTCTGACATAAAATTAGGTTTTCATCCCTGAACCTTTTTCTGGCCACATGCAATTCTACTACAGATACATGGACTTCTGTTGGCCCTTTATCTGCAGAGTGTTTTAGCAATACGCTTCTTCATGGGTGACCTCTTTAGGGCTGTCTGTTTTTTCCTTTGGGGGTGTATGTATATTCCATTGTCAGAACATTGTGAATTATTCTAAGTACTGCCACCCCTAGAGCTAAAGAAAGAGGAATAAGTATGTCACAGCTGTGTGTTGAGAAGCCTACATTTGAAGCATAAAATCCTACTGGGCTTTTTTCCCCAACATATCATCCTACAGAATCATGTCTAATTTACTGCTGGCTATTTCTAGCTCTTCCTTTCAGTATTACTGATTTCCATGCTCCTCCTTCCCACTGAATATCAATGCCTCAAATTGTATCCCTTCCAGACAGCAGCGTCTCCTCTGGGAATCGCAGTTGCTGGTTACCACCTGCTGGCCAGGCAGGAACACACCACTGAGCACTGCTCGCTGCCTTTCATGCACAGCTCTGAACACCAGAGCCTGAACCATCTCGCTTTAACAGGTATACCCAGACCTTCCAACAAGTTGCAAAGCTGAAAGCTGAAAATCAATACAATCAAGTTCTCAGCTGCAGATAAAACAAAATTTTAAGGATATTCAGGCAGTCGCTGTGTGAACTTTGTCAGGTATCACAGAATGTAGCACAGTAAGATCTGCAAACAGGAAAATAACCTCCCTAAATGTCTGGCAAGCTGCTGTTCCTCGCATATCTGGAGAGGTTCTAATATGAAGTCAGGCCTATGGAAGGCTGGGGGCACTTCTATGGGTATAGAAATAACACATGCTTTCTTTTTTATGTGGAGAAAATGCCCTGTTAAGGAGTTACATTTCTCCTTGTGAGGGAACTAGATTTCTTTGGGAGACAGAGAATAAGCTCCACACACCACACAGATCAAAGTCTCTGGTCAGTACAGAAGCCAGGGTGAAGGGAAGGGGTGAGAAGGGGTAGTTACTGCAGAGAAATGACACAGAAAAAGATGCAAACAGAAGAGGTAGCCAAAAGCTCAGGAGCAGCCCATGTGAAAACCAGAAATGTGATCTGGGGGAAAAAGCTAGGATGGAGTATTTGATGCTAAGCAATAGGAAGACATGACGATCTAAGGAAAGGTACTTGCCATTTTGAGACTTTGTGTGGTGTTTAGTGCCAAACAGCTCTGTACAGAAACTATTCCATACCAAGGATTTACCTGACCTTTGTAACCCAGAGTCACAGACATCCTAGGTTGTGGTTGCTGTTGTGATTTTCTCATTTTCATGCCTGATATCCATGCAAATAGAGAGCATACGTAAACTGAGAAAAGCCCAGTACCTAGTATTCAATGGTATTGTTTTACTGCCTCCACTAAAAGCATTTCTGACACACTAGAACTAGAGCCAGTTGACCAGGAGAGAGTGTTGCTGTAATTTCAGGAGTATGTTACATTTTGTTCTGTGTAATTTCTTTCCAGGTGTTTAGCCAAAAAACAGCTGCATGTTTTTTGAAGTTGTTTATATCATCTCCACCTACTGGGATAACATGCAATTTCCACATTGCTTAAAGTGCTGTTACTGACACAGACCAAACTTCATTTCTAGTGATTGATCAGCAGTGGTATGAACGTTCCTGCTCTTTCATCCTTTAAGTTTTAATCTATGACTCATGAACAACTTCACTGAGGTGTAGAATAACCTCCAAAGAAGACTATTTTTCAATTAATAGTGTTTTAGTAGAAAACAGTACCTCTGCATGAATACCCTAATTAAAGGATGTCTCCTCAGCTCTCTTATTGTATTCTAATTTCCAACGGTTTTTCCAATTTAACATTTCTGGTTGATAAAAAGTTCATCATGATACAGAGGATATATTTAATATACATGAAAATTAACTACTAATTTTGAAGGCAATTTGAACTGTGTGAGATTAAATTGGCACTATTACCATGTTTGCAATTGCTCTGACTGAGAAGAATTCTTGACATCCACAAATCAGTTGCCACAAAAAAAGTTTTGATGTCTTTGTTCTGGCCACATTTCCTCTACTTGTCACAGAAGAAGCTGTTTAGTATTTTAAAAATGGTTAAAAGTTCTCACACCCTCGTGGTGCTCTTTCAGAGGTGCCTCACTCATATTTGATTGTCAGACTCCCAATCTAAACCTCTTACTGTCATGGCTAAATTATGTCCATTTTGTACAGAAATCACACACACACATTCCAGAAACACAGAAAAGTTCATGCAAGTAACAGTAAAACAGTGCATTGTATAAGGTACATAGATCAAACCCAAACACGATATAAAACTCTTTCAAAGAGAAGCCTCTGAGTTTGTGCTCTATTTAAGACTGCAGCCCTAATCAAGTAGGTGCTGCCAAGAAGCACTGAAATAGCAGCAACAGGCCCAGAGAAAATTCTGGTGGAAACACAACAATCCAAGAGCAAAAATCCCCTGTAACTCAGAGTAATACAGAGAAGCAGCAGTGCCTCCTGGTTGCTGTGCTGACAATCCAGCCCACAGGAGGCGGGGCTCAGTGACAGCGGCGTCTCTGAGGTGCACACTAGGCTAGCATGAGACTCTACAAATGAGCTGACAGATTCATTCCAATGTTAAAAATGAAGTATTTTACTGGAATTTATTTGTGCACAAACAGTGCAGCCAGGGTGGGAGCTCTTCAGCATATGAAGTTTGTCAGATATTCTGTTCCATTTCTTTCCTCTCTCCTTTTACTTTATTCCTCTACTGGTAAACCAGATTTGCATTGCAGAAATTTTCAGTGAACAGTTTGGGTATAGATGAACTTGCCTTATCCAGTGTTTACCTCAGCTTTTCCTGTTTCCAATGAAACTCCCCTCCTGCCAAAAATCTATGTGTTCCAGGGTCTGGGTACAACATAGGGCACTCTTGGGAAGTGCCTTTTAGTCAAGAGTTGCATTCTAAGTAGTCATTCCTACATTCATGAAATTATACTGAAGTTTCCAACTCTGCTTCATCCATAACACCACAATTAAGCTTTATATACGTTCATGCTTTGTTTCCAGCTACAGATACCCACCCACATTAAAACATTTTCATGTTGGAGTTCCAAAAGCCACTGTTATGCTTTACAGTAAACCCACTGAAAATCCTCTTGGCTCCACCTAAGTATAATGAGAATCCTGTACACAGAAGGTTTTCCATGGCACTTTGTGATCTTCTTCCCTTACTTGTGGGTAGAAACTCCACCTGTCAGAATAGGAAGATTCCTCTGCTGTATCTCCAAGACCAGAAAAGAAGCTTTAAAATACTTATCAAATTGAACTGAATATTTTTTTGTAATCTAATGAAAACTTTCTGTTTGAGGGAAGTTTCCAGAGGGTCCCAACTGTTTCTTTTCTTTATTCTAGTTTTCAGTCTACTTCTTTACTCTCTTTCTACATGTCCCTTTTCCCAGGTCGTCTTCTGGGATGAGATGAACTTTCTACAAAGGTATTCTAAAATTATGATTTTATTCAATTTTTTTTTTTTCCTGAATCACAGAAAGAAACAAGAAAACAGGAAAATAACATAAAAGAAAATAGGAAAATAACACCCTTCATATTTTTTTCATATATTGTGAATAATAATATCACATCATTTCAAGGAAGAGGATGAGTGTCTGAGTATGTCATATTTTTGCTACTCTTTGGGGAAAAACACTATGTGACAGGGAGAAGGAGACTTAATAAAAGTGGGGAAAAAAGGGAAGACTGAATAGCATGTACCAAGGGAATTCTCCTTTTGTCTCCTCTCTCTTGCCACTCAGACAGGAGGATCACTTCTCATCAAAACATCCCTCCTTCTTGATATTCTTTGCATACCATGTCTAGCACAACAAAACACCAATCCCGACAGGTTCCTTCATAAATGACTGTAATAAACTTATGAAGACATATTATCCTATACTTTCTCACATAGATACCAACTTTTCCACCCCCATTCTTCTCCCCCTTAGTGCTCATATGGGCCACAGCCGTGTTTATCCCAGTATATTAAAATACAGCAGCTGTGAAAGCTGTCAGAACCAATTCCTGTTTCCTTGCACTGGAGAAGTTCAGAATGTATTAAGGCTTTATGGTTAGCTTTCATTAAAACCTAAAAAAATCTATATACACCACCACTGGGAGATAATGAACTACATGCTATCCTAGCTTTACAGACCTAGAAAATGAGTTGTCAAGTGTGGGGAAGTACACCTGTAATTGCCTCTAGTGAGAGAGACAGCTGGAGCTCATCACTGCTGTTTCTCCACAAACAGCTGAATGAAAAGACATCTCTTTGGCTCTCCTGAGTTCTCCCAAAGGGTCAACTCTCTCTTCAGCTGGTGTAAAATCTCCCACTGCTTTACTCTACTGTTAATTTCTTTGCAGTTCAGCCTTTCTTAACCACTTTTCAGCTAAAATAAAATCCCACAAGCACCCTAAGAGTGCCATCTTTGGAAAACTAATTCCAAAAGATATATAGTATATATAGTATATAGTATATATACTATATAGTGTGTATGTATGAATATATATATATATACATACCAAATCAATCAAAGGTTACATTAAAAAGAAATATCTAAAAGCAGTGGGATGGAAGGGGATTAGGCTCTTAGAGACCTACTGATAAACCCCACAGTCTCTTGTCAGGACACACTTTTAAAATAATTTAATTTAAAATAATTTTACTGCAGTGATTATAATTTTTTCTTCAGAGGACAAGTTATTCTATTTCTAAAAGAAAAAAAAGTGCGCTGCCAAAGTCATTCAGGAGGAGAAATTAAAATAAACAGATGAAACTAACTGGAACACTGACCTTCAACAACAAAAAATTTAAAGAGATAATATCAGATTACAGACAGAAACTGGCAAATATCAGTTTTCATCCAAATCATTAAATAGGTTCATCTAATTGACTACCTTTATGAGATATTGAGTTCTGCTGCTTTACTAGCTTTTTATTTTTTTTCCCTGTATGACAGTAAATGGACCCCATTGTCTGAGCATGAGATCCTCACATCAGCAATGGAGTAACTCAGTCTCTACCCACCACCTCATATTGTACTGGGATTAGAGACATTTTACAGATTAGTGAAGGCTTGCTCATTTAGACTCACCAGCTTTAGAAATCCCTCCGTTTTCTTGCTTGTCTGAAGTTTGGACCAAGAAATTTTCAGTGTTTTATTTTCCCTAACTACAATCTTAGGCTTACCCTAGATTTGTCAGAATTATTTTTCTTTCTTCTGTCTGAAAATAAAACCATATTAGTAACTCTGAACCAAGTGAGAGTACAGAGCAGCCTATGAACTCCACACTGTGTCAGAAGAAGGACAGTGTCTTTGCAGCTCCGTGTTGGTGAGCTCCCTCAATTCATTCTTCCTGTAAGGGCCAATTTTTACATACAAAAAATTCTTCAAAGGAAGCTCTGCAAACTGGAGATTATCTTAGGTCTTTTGATGCAGGCTAAGGAATTGTGCAGAAATCACATATTTGGCTTTTGGAATTTTGGCAATTCATTGTTTAAGAAGAATAAATTACTTTCCCTCTTCATGCCACCCCTTGGTAGTGCTTTACCTCAGTCCCAGAGTGAGTCCAGGGGCACCTGTCAGAGACAGAAATGACAGCTATTCATGTGACTCTTTCTCTGTGTGCTGTTTACCTCAAGCACATTTTTTGGCATGGTGGTGATAGATTTTTATCATTTAATTAAATCAGTCACTGTCTATTTCTGTTTTCACTGCCAGTAGGCTCAGCAAACATCTCCCAAAACCCAAGATCCTTCGAGAAACTAAATGAAGCACAGCAGCACAGTATTCCCTCTCTTCCTCTGCAAATGTATTCTGTTCATTTTTCATAATTAATGGTAATCTCCAAATCTCCTAAACAATTTGTATCCTTGAATCACTTTTGTTCACGAAGGTACTTTTTGAATCATTCTCCAAGCGGAAAGAGGGTTTACTATATGGTTAAATAGTATACCCTGGAATTACAAGTAGAAGACAAATTTTTGTAACAACTAATTCCCCAGACCTGGCACCTATTGCAGCTCAAGTACTTTGTGCTAACTAGTGATTGATTGAGCTAAAAAAAAAAAAAAAAAAAAAAAGGCAGGTGTGTGTGTGTAGAGCACAGGCAGGGAAGAGAGGGGGGGAAAAAAAGTAGAAAGACCCCAAAAAGTCACTGTCTTCCACATCCCTGAGTCAGAAACACACCTTCTAGTAAGGGCTGGTACCTCCCTCTGCTTCTGTGACACTACAGATTCAACCTACTCTTTCTCAGAAAGACAAAGTACCTGATAATGGGTTAGGCTACAGCAGACAAAGAAGATCCACCTATTTCACAAATTGCTGATAAATGACATTGCAGTTTCTCTCTTCTCTGTATAAATGACAATGTTTTCTCCAAATATTTTACTCAAGTGTCTCTAGCCTATCACATCTAAGGCTTCCGTTGTCACCCTTTTACTGAGAATAAATGATCACTTCTCTTTATTTGTAAGTAGACAGATTACCTATACAGTTGTCTGGTCTTTTTGGTTCTCCTCTCACATCTCTTAAGTCTTTCCTTACAGCCCTGACAAACAATAGAAGAGCTAGAAGCTTTCCCTTACTTTAACAAAGAACATTAAGCAATCTTATTAAATTGCATTTTCCTCTGCAGTATCAGAGGTTTCTATCTACCTTTCAGAAAAGCATGAGAAGGAAATTTCATTTGCAATTCAAAAAATAGTCCAGAGAAGAAAGCTCTGAATATTTTCCCCATTTGGTATCAGCCACAAAACTACCCCATTAAAATCAGCTTCCAGGCAAACTGATGTTTTCTTAACATATGTTCCTCAAAGCTGTGCCAGCTGTGGTGCTTTCTACGGCCAATCATGGTGTTAATTGAGGTAAGCAACAAAAACATAAATACCTAAGTTACAGCAGTTTCTAAGATATTTAAAGCTGACTTGGATAAGCTACTCTAAACTACTGAAATTATGTCCCCTGTCCTTTCATATTCAAAGTAACTGGTGATTTTGTTTGCTCGTCACAGCTTGTGGCTGATCAAAATAACAGAAGCACCAAAGGTAGCTTTGGTTTCCGTTTCTAAGCTCAGAATGGTCTTAGCAGTTCTTACTATTAGACCCAACCTGAGATATCCAGTATATGAATCTTTATCAGCATTTTCTTTGGTCCAAACTGGTTTTACCATTAATCATTTTAAGCTAAACAGGCATTAGCAATAATATTGCAATCTTTCTGAACATTAAGAAACACAACAGTCTTACTAAGGATGAGTTTCCTCTCTAGCTTTCAACTTTATTTATGAGGCTTAATATGCTGTCAAAAGAGATTCCAGATTTGTCTCACAATTCCATCTAGTTGATCAGGTACTGATGAATTTTTAGGAATCTGGGCCAAAGAGTGGAAATGATGTCCCTAGATTTCTGTGCCATGCATCTCAGAATGGAGGCAAAAGTCAACAGAAGAGCTGCCCAATTCTGCCGAAAGTAATAAAATGAAAAAAGAATCCTTCACTAAGCTACCTTGAAATCTATAAAAGCTAAGAAGCACATCTCCAGCCAGTGAGGTGGTTGAAAAACATTGTGTCCATAGCTTTGAGAAGGTGTGAGTAGTGGAAGCCCAAAACCAGATGCTGTGTAAGCATAGAGGGACAGACTGGTTTCCCCTGAAGAGCCTCGTGCCACTATTCTACCTTACAGAAGGCACTGATCTCACAAGCAATAGCACCAAGGAAGAAAACAGAACTTCTCAGTCCTGTCAGGACACACATGCAACTGAGGTTTTAGGCAGTCTTAAGGAAAAAGGTTCCATTTCGCTTAAACCTTCATCTTTTTCTGCAGACAAGCTGACCCCCAAGTGTGTTAGCAGCATGGGAATTTATATCAACTGGAGTTTTTTCCCTCCTGACTCTGTGTTGGCATTTTACTGTGTCACCAGTACCTAGATGGCTAGCTTGAAGGTAGGCTAGGATGAATTTTTACAGCAAACATAAATTGATTGAAAGAACAAGATCACTTGATAATTTTCTGCATGCAAAATACATTTCTCAGAAAAGTATAGACCCCCTCTCTTTTTTTGCAATATTTTTAAACAGAGGCACTGCCCTTGCCTCTTTGAGAATGCAGAAAAGTCCTACAAATCCAAAGAAATTTTCTTCTAGGGTCTATTAAAGGTGAGCAATTGCATTACAAGGTGCAGCCCTCTATCTTGTAGCTAGTCATTTAAATCTTTATTTGCTATGACCTCCAAGGTGCTGTGTCATTTTGAACTACAGAATGAGTTATTAACTTGATGAGAGAGGCATATGGACACAAATGACTTTCTCTTAGCCTGTTTTTTCGGTGGTTCTTTTGCAGTATTTTTGTTTGGGTTTTGTTGTTTGTTTGGGGGGGTTTTTTACAGCCTCTCCAGTTCCTAAATAATATGGTTTTAAATTAGGGCCTTTGACAGCAAAAGCAGAGCACATTTTATAACTCCCAGAGCTACAAGAAACAGCTGTATATAAGCATAAATACAGGCAGTTCCTGTCTGAATGTGCTCCAGGACACTGTTGGCCCAATTCTCCGTTGTGTTATGGCCCCTGTTGTGCCATTCCTCTTGTGCCAAGAGGCCATTGAGCCACGTTGTGCAGGAATCCCTTCAGCAAGAGCTCAGACACTGCACAGCACAAAGCCATCGTGGTGCTCATTGCCCCATTCTCAGGGTGCAGAGTCTCGGGAAATGCATGGCTTTGCTGCAGCAGCCCTTCCTGCTCATCCCAGACTGGCTCATCTGCATGCAGAGAAACTGGGTTACTGCAGTCTGCAAGGTGTTCTAACTTTAATAAGGAGAAAAAGAGATACAAATATTTTAAATTTTTTACTTTTTTTTTTTTTTTAATTCACATTCTCTTCTCTTGAGGAACTGTTTCTCTGCCGGAAACTTTACTGGCACAAGAGCTTGGCACAGTGTTTTTTTCCCCTAGGCCACTGTACTCATTTGTTGGTAGTTATAAGGTAAAGGTGGGATTCTTTCCTCTCCTCTAGGGATTGCATTTTCCACAATCATATGTTCAACCTAGATTGCAAAATAAATAGAGTCTTTAGGCATGTTACTTCTCCTAGACTGCACAGATGTAACTCAACAAATATTCACTGTCATTCCACAGATTTCACATAGGGGACAGGAGGTGAGTTTGAGCTGTTCCTGCTTTTGGATGGAGGCTGTTGTTGAAGCAAGTGTGGCTACTTTGCAAGGAGCATACAGATGATCTGGTGATTACTGAAATGCTAAAGCCTCACCACCAGAGATAACTGAAGAATAGAAATTTTTAGTTAGAAAATGTCCATGACATAAAACAAGTGTTTATAATTTCTTTTGTAAATTTTCCAAGATGGTTGTCTGAAATCTGTAATATCTTATCTGAAAAACTAATTATGTCCACTTCTTAAATTTTTAATTAATAGAAATAATGTGAAAAGCATATCCTTGCTATGAGGATAACAAATGCATACAAATCCCCCCAAATTTTCCAGTTCAAAGCAGTTCCAATAGAAAATTTCTCAGATTTCTTTAGCTCATTTGCAAGTTCTTCCTCAGATTTTCTAATGTCTCCGGCCAAGGATCTTTATTTTTCCATCTCAGCACCATATTTGAAAGTGATTTTTCTTTGAGTCTTGGCTATATAGACCACAAGCTACTTTGGATAGGGATTCTCTTGCTTTTTTTCTGTAGGACACTGCATTGCACAGTAAGTTATACCCTATCATTCAAAGTTTCTAGGGACTGTTCTAATACCAATGATAAATTAAAGTAATTCACATTAACTGAATGTTTTTCACCAAGCTTGCTTGTGAGTCTCCAAAGCTAAATATACAAAATTATAGAAGCACAGCTCTATAAGGATTAGTTGCTTGTTCTTTAAATTGAACCAGTCTGTTTCCATAGTACCCTTCATCATGTTCTGATACTTGTATTTGAAAATTTAGAAGGAGAATAAGTGAATAAATTGTATTGCAAAGCATATAAAACTCAGTAACTTGGAATTTTAAATAATAGTCAGCCTTCAGGGATAGAAACAATAATTCAGTTTCCTAGTTACATCACAGAGGTTTTGTGCCTTATGTAAAAACGTATTTGTTCAGCTTGCTTGCTGCCAGATGATCTCCAAGATGATACCTTATCATGGCTGACAACATGGGAGACCTACCCATAGGCTTGAAAGGTAACCCTTCTGATATTCTGGCCAGCACTGAGAGCCTCAGTAAAATGAGGTCCTTGTCAATGTGAGAGGTGTCTCTGGGAGTTACAGCTCTTCACTCTCTCACCCAGAGCAGACACATCCCTGACTGTTCATCTGCAGTGGTCATTTGTTGAGGGGATATGTGAGAGCATGAGAAATAAAGTAGATCCCTTTGAATCCTGCATACCTGGAGCTGCACATCAAGGGTTTGTGTAGGAAATGAACACAGTGTACTGGGTGCTTGATTCAGATGAATAGCTAAAAAGTGTTTCTTAAGCATAAAAGAAAATCCTGTTTCACTTCTCAGAGAGCTGGGTATAGTAGAGGATAAAACAAAGGAGTCTGGGGGCAGGGGGCTTCAGTGGAGGGATAATGTCATGCATATGTGGACCAGTTTTGCTCACATAGAAGCAGAGTCAGAACCTCATTTGTGTGGTCTTATGCTCCACACACACAGACAGCTAACAAAGCAGTGGCACCAGCTCATCCAGTTGAGGGAACTGGCACAAACAAGTGGCCTTGTGCACTCTCCCCTCTGGAGGACAATGTATTAGGAGTCAGTATATGAGAAAGGCTCGTCCAAGCCCTGCTGTCTGCACTTCTGGAGAGTACTGTCAGTTCACTGCATGGAATGTCTGGAAAGCCCAGAATAAAGACAAACACAGAGACAATTCTGTGACTGGTTTTTAAAAGGCCATTTAGTCTAAACTTCCTGTTGGCACAAAGCTCTGCAAACACTAAAGATACAGTGGGAACAACATTGCTGTCGCCACAACAGTCTAAGAACATTAGTGATGGAAGGTTTATAAGTAGAAGAATGTCTTGCATTACAGAGATTTTTAAATGCCTATAAGGCCAGCTACCTGCAGCAAGAAAAAATGAGACAGGCCTGCAGAGCAGCCAGGAAGCTTTCCCTCAGCCAGAATTTTCCTGGGGTTGCGAGCACCTTGCCTGCTACAGTGGGGAAGCAGTGGACATTACAGGCAGGCTGATGTGGTCATAAATGTGAGCTGAGCAGGCTGGGCAGGGGCTGCTCTGCTCCCCTCTCCTCCTGCCTTGGTAGCTGCAGCCACTGTCCCTACACTACACTCCCCAAAACTTTCCCTGCATGCAACCCAAGCAGGTTTGTCAAATGACAGCTTATCTATGCCATCCTTGTGATTTATTTCAGCCTGGTTTTAAAAATAGTTTCTGAGTAATTATGTGTCACATAAGAATAAACCTGCATGCTGGTGCATCTTTCCTGTCACCACAAAATAACAGCATTACATTTTCTACATTTCTGTCTTCTTTTTTTTTTTTTTTTCCCATAAAGATCAACAACTTTGCAGCAAAAGGACACAGTATAATCAGGAGATCATCAGCCTGAAATAAGTATAAAACTTGCAAAATTATGCACTCTGTGAAGAAACCTGATCCTTTTTTTAGCATCCAAGCACACATACCGCAAAGCTAAATCCACCTATTGAATAAGTCAACACAAGCCTCTTCATATCACCAGGGCTGCACTTACTAATGAGGACTATATATATTTTTTTTATTTTACTTTAAAATTTTTGTGCAGTTCCGATGATCTGTTGTACTTGGGGCTTCTTTTGTAACTTCTTTGTTTCAGAGTGTTCACAGAACCTTTGCTAAGCCTGGTTCCAGGCATTTGAACCAGTAAGGTGAGCCCTCGAGATGTTCTGCCTTGCTGGTGTTCACACTTTAGATCTGAGGAATGACCACTTGTATAGAAGTGAGCATCTCATGCACATCTCCTGGCCAGGCTGAATAAGGATAGAGAAAACTCATATTCTTCTCCATCCATTGAAGTTGCTGTGTCTGCTCCTCATGCCTTGAAGTATTTGTACATTTCTTTTCCCAGAGAAGTGATTTGCCATTGTCTACAGCTACCTTGGACTGTTCCAAAGCTTGTTTAGAAGGTTTTTTTCCTTTTGAAACTGGAAGGCCTCCATTTGCAGGTTGGGTTTGATATCCCAGCTTCATGGTTCAAAAAATATTTCAAGTGTCTGCTGATGGAAATCCTTGGTCACACAAGGAACTGGAGCATCACTTCTATCCCGTAGTGACCAATGGATTTGTTCCAAACTTCAGTGAAGAAAGCTGTCAAAGGACTCCACTACTAGATCTCTAAAGCTGTGCCACAGAAGCAACTGTTTTCCCAGAGTATTTCACAGTATCACACAAAACCATGTTTTAAGTTGATGAGATTTCTATGTGTTACTGATACATCTAATTCATGGACAGTAATTGTGAACATGAACTGCCCATCTGACTGCAGATATATTGAAGAAGGAAGCTGACGGAATTTTAGGCAGATACTTTTGTATGGGTCACCACACCTGGTGAAAACCTCAGCATAGCTCTTGGTGAAGCAGTCAAAAGGGAGTTACTTGGAATGACCCCTGAATTACAGAGGGACAACAGATAAACAAGGGCAGCAACCCAAAACTTCAGTGGCAGTGACAAAGGTATCATTAATATGAAGGGGATTTCAAAGGATTTATGGCTTACTGATTCATCATTAGCAGAATATTTCACAGAATCACAGAATCAACTAGGTTGGAAAACACCTCTGAAATCATCAAATCCAATCTTTGACCTAACACTGCCTTGGTTACTAGACCATGGCACTAAGTGCCACATCCAGACTCTTCTTAAACACCTCAAGGAATGGTATAACTCCAATAATACTGCAGAATGAATAGGTATAACAATGAAAAATAACACCAAAGAAAAACTCTTCCAGGATTTATGCTCAACAAGTTATTTTCATTTTGTTTCTTCTGAAGCTCTACTACTCTATGTCTAGTTTTTCAAAGGCTTGTGACATTAAAAATAATAAAGTATCTTCAATTTATAAATTAAATAAATAGACAGAGTTACTGCAGCCTATCTGCTCCCAGTCTGTGAGCTTACCATTGCTGACTGTCTGCTACTTGAGCAGAATGGGTAGTGGTGCTTGCAAAGGCAACAAGAACAATAATATATGCAGAATGGTTCGAGACGACTTGCAATTATAAACACTCCCTGCAGAGCACATTAGGTCTGCAGGTTTGTAAGCGCTTTTTAGATTTCGTATTTTAATCACTCATATTGAAACAGCCTGAAAAAAAAACCCCCACCAAACAACACAAACCAAAAACCCAAACACCACATGCCCAAGGTCAAGAGTAGAATGGTTTTTTTTTATTGAACAGGAGGGATGATTTTGTGACCTTGCCCTTCTCAAAACCATTGTGTGTTCTTATGCACTGATGTTGGTCATAGGCCCAACATTAGAAGAGAGATCCAGGTAGACATATCTCAAATTTGTAAGGCCAGATACTCAGCTGGTATGAATTGGTGCCCTTACACGGACTGCACATCACCATGTGGCATGAGAAGAGCTGTGCTCACCAGTTGGCTGACCTCAAGATATTTTGTTAACTTAAGCAGCTCCCATGGTATTGTTTTCAGAACAACAAGGGATTGCTCACTGATTCCTCAAACACTGAGGAACAAAAAGGGAAGAAAACAAACTTCTAACTGCCCAGAGCACTCAGAACAGAAACAATCTTCCCCATCTCTCCAGTACTTGGAAAAGTTGGCTATAACTGTAGATCCCAATTGCAGTGACAATAACATAACACACAGAGTTCTTTAAAAATAAACAGAGATGAAGTAGTACTACTGATGACTATTATTAGCATAGTTGGCCAGCAAAATTTTAATCTTTCCATTAAGGCACAAAGATGGGTTTTCAAGATAGGTCATCGGTGCCATTATTGCGCTGAGTAGGAGGTAGAAATGTAATTATGTAAACTAACTAAATTAAGAGAATTGCACAGTTCATTAGAGTCCATTTTTTTGGTCAACATTTTGGATCACCAGCTGCTATAGAATTTTATTTCCATTAAAAAACATTAATTGCATCTCTTCCATGAAAGCAGAGCAGTTGTGTTAGTTGAGCAGCTCCACCCTTACTACTCTAATGCAGGTGTGGAAATAGCCCTCTGCTCCACACCAGTGCTCAGGACAGCCAGCCCCTATTCCCTGACTGAGCCTTTGATGGGACAAGGTACTCCTGCCAGCTATGCCTACAATCACACTGGCTGGCAGGAACTGGTATAGTCGATATCACTAGGGATTTAAGACAGCATTTATTCAATAAATATGACTGAAGAGAGTATCCCACTTAGCTAACTAACTTGTAAACACAGAGCTAGGCCCTTCCCAGAGGAGTGTCTCTGTGGCCAGGAAGAAGAAAGGGGGCAGGCTTAGTCACTGTATGTTACACATACTGAGCTGATGCAGAGAGCTCATTTCAGGCTGGGACTTTCAAAGGAGCCTGAGAGTGCTGGGAATGCTTTTCCATCATTGTGGTCAGGCATCAGTTAGTTAACTGTTTTCTAGGGACTGAAAAATCCAGCCCAAACTACTTTACTGGAGTCAAATATGGTCTCTATCAGATACCCATGTCATTCCCAGTGTCCCTTGGTCCAGTTTCTCCTGCTCTCTACTGAAGGAATAAACAAGCCCCTGCTGCTAGATAAAGAATACAGGAGGAACCTGGAAATCTATAGGCTGATTTACATACAGCCAGAGACTTTATTTCACACGTTTTATCCCTGGTCTTATTGTTCTTCGTGTTACTGTGGGGTAATATTAAGGTAAATATTGGTCTATGAAAAAATCATGTTGCTAAGGCTTTGTGCAAGTTCTGCTGTAGAGTTTGTCTTCCCACAGTAACACTAGGCAGA
>JAWWEV010000169.1:7430586-7481046 GCA_035583235.1 Hafferia zeledoni | reverse complement strand
TTGGGAAAGGAAAATCTAGTGGAAGGGATCTTTACAAATTGCTGAAGGGACCTTTTGATGGAAAACCAATAGCCTGCAAATCAAAACATGTCTAGCTGGAAGTAGATCGTTTCAGTTGTCAGCTATGAATATGCTCAGCTTGGGCTGTCTAATGATTTGATGGAAACTAGTAATGATTTCCTGGAGTATAATAACTTTCTTGATAATTAACAGTTAAAAACATGATTGATGGGAAGATTTATGATCAGTCCGAGCACCCTGTCAAGCTTTCCTCTTAGGTATCAGTGACTTGTCCTGACAAGTGAAGTATGCTTGGATTTTACAACACTAGGTTCAGATGAGAGTTTTAATAAGACTTATTACAAAGGTTCTTTTCCCTCTCCAAATCCACTTAAATACTTAGAAGTATTCTGTCAAATGAATGTAAGCCACACCTTTGACCCTCACCAACAGAAAAGTTTCCCATCTGTAAGAGGTCTGTAAGAGATCAATCTGCAGATAAAATAATCTTCATTCTAAACTGGAAACTTTGCGACTTGTGGGTTGTACATGACTCTCCCATCCTCACAGAGACATCAACCATTTTCCTACAGATGCTGCTGACTGACTAGAGCCCAGGGCAATCAGTCACCAGCTGCTCCTCTGCTTCCAGACAGGGTATTCAGTCTACAAAAGGCAAACCTCATGCTGCTCCATCCCTGCCAGACTGTGTCTTGGGGTTTTGTTGATCTTAGAGGGACTTTTTTATTGTTTAAGGGTTTTCCCTAAAGATAGAAGATGTATTTGCTACAATGTTCTAATACATTTTGACTCATGGACTGGCCATTCAAGCTTTTTACCTTTGAGGGTTAATGCTGGAGAACTTCATAAAGACATGGTCTCTTGTATGTATAAGGAGTGTAAATGGATATAGTACAGTAAAGAGGGTGATCATACTGGCATTATTTGCTGAACAGTGGATAGAAAGCCCTAGTTCTCCTCTCCATCAAGGAAACTACTACATACAGACACAGATATTCACAGGGAGAGAAATGGTTCCGCACTCAGGGGCGTGTTTATGTAATATTTTTCTATATGCAGGGGAAAAAAAGAGGATTTGTGTCCATGTAAAAAGATAGATGTTTGTGCTGTGTGAGGCTACTATGGTAGTATATTTGATTTTTCTACCTAATAGCTTCTGAACAGGCTTTACCTGCAGTAATCATCAGACTCCTTGTTTGTTCTTTTTTAAATGAGCATCCTGCGGGTGACTAAGCAAAGGAACCTATGGAAAGCTCCTCTCACAGTATGTAAATCAGTGCTGCAACACTCACTTTTCCCTTGCTGATGGTATTAATGTGTTACTTGCACAGATAAATTAGGGGCTTGGGAGCAACACCTCCAGCAGCCCTCGGTGCCCCCACCCACTCGTGCCCCGCTTTGGCACAGGGAGGATTGCTTGGCACACAGCAAAGTTTGCTGCGATGACTCACTTGGAAAATATGGATATGATCACACAGGCAGCACCACGGTGCAGTCTGCAGCACCAGGAGCAGTGCCATACCTACAGCTGCATTTCAGTATGCCCAGGAAATTCAACAAAGTCCCAACAGATTGTGCACTCCTGTCCCAAGCTCAGGGTAGTAGTACAGGTCTGCACTTTCCCTCAGATAAAATACCTGGACTCTGTAAACCTACCCATTTATTTTCACAATTTCCTAAGCTTTCATGGGAACTGGGCTGGACTACATTTTTCTTTTCCCAAGTAGAAGCTAAGCATGGCTGGAGGACAGCAGCAAAAGGGGTAAGCTGCTGCCTCTCAAAACGACCAAAATCTGCCAATCATCCTCTTGTCTCTGTGCAAGGCAGAACCTCATGGGCCCCAGGCCCAGAGCAGCAAAGGAAGAGCACACATTAAGTTGCTGCTCAAAGATCCACAGCACCAGAGAGCAGCAAAGCCAGATTTAGGAGCCAGGATCCACGTGCCATCTTCAGCACGTGAAGTGTAAGGTACCTCACCCCTGGAGCAACTGCAAAATGACAGAATCTGACTATAAGTGCAACAAGTTCTGCTTCA
Organism: Hafferia zeledoni; assembly: GCA_035583235.1. Classification (NCBI taxonomy): domain Eukaryota; kingdom Metazoa; phylum Chordata; class Aves; order Passeriformes; family Thamnophilidae; genus Hafferia; species Hafferia zeledoni. The sequence goes on along the minus strand of JAWWEV010000169.1, from coordinate 7,478,990 downwards.
CAGAAAGGAACGGATTTCAAGAGATGCTGTGAAAGACCAGACTTAAAGAGCTGTTCTAGAAGCTTAACATAAATCTGTCTCAAGGAGAAAACCTTCTATTAGTTACCAGGACGATTTGTTCACCATAGTCTAAGTTCATCTGAAGATGAACAGAGAATCATTATGAGACTCTCACATTAAAATAAAAATATAGATGGAGAAGAGATAGAGAAAAATTTAATCATGCAAACAAGAGAAAATAATAAAATAACATGGCAAAACTAAAGAAACAATTACATTTTCAGTAGAAAACAGAAAATAAATGCTACCACCCCATATTTTACAGATCTAAAAATCTATATATAAAGTCTATAGAATAAGGTCAAGCCTATTTTGGCATTCCTTCAGACAAGCCCCCTACAGTATCTGTAATACCTAGTCATACCTATGTCATTTCTGGCTCAAAAGAACAAAAGTTACCATGCCTTCCAATGTTGGCCCCAGAAGAGTCAGAAACCCACTTGCACAGAAAGAACAGCTTTACTTCTGCCACAGGAAGTCCACTAGTCTACTTATTTTTCTGGCCCCATGATAAAAATTCATTGGGTGCATTACTCTTCTAGTGGACCTATTAAAAATAGTTCTGCATTTACCTATCCCTTCATTACTAATTCAATCCTTCAAAAAGTACTCAGTCCTTGTGGTTTCTTTTTGTACAAGTAATTATTTCTCCAGTTTGCCTGCTTAGAATATATTATTTTTCTGTGGTATTATTGCTCTTCAGTTAGCTCTTCATGTAAAGCTTCTCAAATGACTGATGATAATGCAGCTGTCAAAAGGTTTGAAAATATTTGACTTTCCTTTTCAGAAGCCCAGATGCATAGTTTTACACATTCTGGATCTATATTTTCATCTGAAATGGCTCAATGAATAACATTTTTACTGGGTTAATCGATACATACCTCACCTCTAGCAATAGAAATCTACAGTACAGTTAATGAATTTATTTATAGGACTAAAATTAAGCAAACTATTTATGAAGATTCTGACAATTTCTTGACAGCTTTCCATGTTTTAGATACAAGGAGAGAAAGTGGGCTGACCTAGCAGCAGCATTATTGATATTTTACTTAAACCTCAATATTGCAAACTTGTTTGGTATATATTTTAATTAGGGAGGGAGGTTCTTACAGAAGTTTACATTCACGCAGAGAACAGTCTTGACTATCCCCATACATGTGTAGACTTGTAATATCTGGTTATTACTTCCTTTTATCATCAAAAACCATGGATCCTCAGACCCAGCTAACCACACTTCACTGTCCTTGCTTGCATTCTGACTTGGACTAATATGAATTTTATGGCACACTTCTGACTTAATTCCCCACATTGCTTGATTTATAAAGTAATATTTTTCTTCATAACTTGAAGTTGTTCAAAGCAATCAGATCAGAAGCAAATGCTAACACAGCGGTCTTAACTGGACCAGAAATATTCCATTCCTGTCTTTATTCTAGTTTAGAAATAAAGGAAATTAATGTGAAGGTAAAAAAGAAGCAAAACATATATTCTCTTTGTTTGAAATAAATGCATATATTTTTTTAGTTCAAAGGACAATTTCATGTAACTTTCCCATAAGGTTAATTGTTCTTATGCCTGCACAAGCTGGAAAAGAAGCAAAAGTCTTTGTACTGATCATCCTTTCTTGCCTTCTTATTTACCAGCTGTGGAAAATTCTGAGTTCCTCAGATCCTGGTGATTTGATAATACTTCATCGCATGTCAAGGAGACTAACTTTTGCCAATCTGGCTATAAAATAACTGGGAAAAAAAAATTATAAAATTCAACCTCATATTAGTGGGGGTTTAGTATCCAAAGTCATGTAGTTTCTCTACAAGTAATTCAAAATTTGATTTTTTTTTCCCAGAATTTTCCCTTTTATTAGCCACCAGATGTAATAATCAACAAGTCACCATCCAGATAAGCCAAAGAATATCTACGAGACAAAATGAGTTGAGCTCTGGGAAATACAATTTTGTCATTTCCTTCATATACTTCAACATGTTTCAGATATTCTGTCAAAGAAGAAACCTGTATTTGCTGTTCCTTAAAAGATATAAAACTTACTAATTTTCTTTTTGTCTTCTCATTTATTTTGGTAAAATTGATATAGTAAACTTTGGAATTTCCTTCTGATCAATGAAGCTCTGACTTTCCTCTTTTTGTGTTTCTAATTGCAACTTTTTGATCTGGCCTATGTTAAAAGGGTCCTTAAAAAACACAGAGAGCATCTCAGTGGGTGGAAGAGCAATCCTTGTTCAGACACTTACATGAATCATGTCCCACATTTTGATGTGCTTCATTTGTTATAAAATCACCTCTATGGTAAGAGTTCTTTGGGGTTCAGCCTGTCAAATTCCCCAATTCATCACTATTGTACAGTCTGTTTTGAATGTCACCTGCAAAATTAGCTTTGCTTAGCTTTATTTGTTGTCTTTCATCAATGATTTGTTTGGTGGTCTCATGTAAAATTTAACAATTTATCAAGTTATTAACATTCCTTTCATCCTGATATTCCCTATCCTGTTTCAGAGCAGGGCTTCTGACAACCAGTGACTTATGTATTTGTTCCTCTACCTGAATTTATCATACCCTGCAAACTCAGACTTTTGGTTTTTATGGACCACCTCTTTGATGCAAAAGTTTAATTTCATATTAAAACTAGTCTCATATATTTTCCATATTGATTCATTTGCTCTTCTTACCTTCCTTTGCATTATGGGAAATAAAGTGCAATTCTGTGTCTACTTTTATTGGTTGAACACACATAAAGAGCATCAAAGACAATATTTTTGTATGAAATATAATATTTCTAGAGACCTGAACTGAGATGTTTGCAGTGTTAGACCCACTAGAGAGGATGCATTTGTCTTTGGATGCATCATTATAAAAAAGTAAAACTGGACAGATATTGTTCATTATCAATCTTTGGTTGCTCTCAAATTCAACCTCATCAAGCCAAAGGAGAGCATTATCACCTAACAACTCTGGCTTTGCTTTTGAAACATCTCATCCCTGTTCCATTACACTGTACCACCAGGATTTGGTTGGAAATGTCAAACCATCCAGTTCTTCAGGAACTGTATAAAAATACAATAGCAAGATCCATAGTTCTATCACATTTATCTTGGAGGAACGACAACCAGCCTTGGCCTTGGCCACTAAATTAATAATGTGTTCCACTGGAAAGTTTCACTTTGAAGTGTTGCTCAGTAGCTGCCAGTTCTTGAGTGAAAAGCAAACGTTGCAGACTTGAGTAAAGTGAACTGCCAGGGCTGGAGCCACCATGCAGAACAGACACCATTCCAGGCAGAACCACGTGTGTGAGGCAGGCCCTCTGGCTTCATGATCATTGTGGCTGCTCTTACAGATCTATCTCCCCAGGTTCTGTATCTTTAGAGTTGGAGAGGAAAGAGCTTCACAGAGTTTCTATTCTAAATCTCTGACACTATCAACAAGCTACAGTTCCTTTTCTCAGCTCCCCATCGTATACATATTAAAATAAAACTTGTGACTTGCTTCCAGATAAATATATCTTTTTGATCAAAAGGTCATGTATGAAGGGCAAGTTGCAGACTCAGAGATGAGGCTGATGCACTCAGAGGCAATCAGGACAAGCCACAGCCTTTATGTGCTTCACCAACAGATGCTCTCAGCCCTCAAAACTGCTGCTTAAAAGGAACCCTCAAAACTGCTTCTGAAAGCCAAGGCACAGCACATAAACCAGGTTTTAGATCTTCCATTAACTTAAATTCCCAGGGAAAATGAAATTGAAATTTAACGTACACTGGTATTGTTCCTTGGTTGTACTATGTTCTACTTACTAAAAATGTCTAAATACCTTTAAAGGGCTTTAAAAGGTAAAATGACACGGTGATGCATGCAAGAGCAAGTCAAAATATCAAATCCAAAAATGCAAAATAAAACCAAAGCCTTCAACTAGAATCAGGAACTAAATTAAGCTGCTTTAGAAGATAAAAATTCAGCTACCCATGCTTTTCTACTTTTTTCTTTTTCCATTTTCTGCTATGTGTCTTTTGAATGTCCCACGGACTCCGCAGCAGAATGACTTTCTTATTGTCCTGTTATTTCAACTGCTTAGGATGAGGAAGGAAAAGTCATGCAACAAAAAACCAAGCAGTTGCAGAGCAAGAAAAGATCCCTCAAGTCTGTTGTCCTGTCTTCAGCAGTGTGTTTTGAGGTACTAAGGGAAGAGCTAAGAACCTGAGATTCACACTACACATCCAAAGGAAAAACAAACAGATTCCAGATTCTAGTATTATTCAGCTGCATTTTGGCCAAAAGTTTGAGTTTTGTTTTAGCACTGACTTTGTGCACTTCAGAGAGAAGCCCCCAAGAACTGTTTCTCTCACACCACTGGGTTGTGTTGTCCCTCCACATCAGGGACTCTGCAGGAGTCTGTTGCTAATTTTGTGGCAAGTCATCTGTTGAACATGCACAGTATGAGTTTCTCAAACACTGACTTTGCAACATCTGAGAGACTTTTTTTTTCAACTGAGTCAAAGTCACTTTTCCTCTACTGAGGAGTAAGCTCATGGCAAGGCAGAAGTTCTAAGAGAATCTATTTTTGAGTTGTCTGAGTGCATGCACAGCTCCTGAAGATTTTTTAAAAGAATGGAAAAAACTTCTTAAAACAAATAAAAAGAGGATTTTTATGCTTTGGATCAATGAAAACTGGACAGACAGAATTTCACAAAATGTAGGGGGGAAAAAAGGAAAAGAAAAACTAAACCAAGACATTTTCCTTGAAGAAAAAGTAATAGAATTCAGATGAAGTACTTTAGAAACTGTTAGTAGGCTACTAAACTTATGCATTTGAAAGGGAAGTTCTTACTCCAGCTCCAGTAGTAGAGACTACTGTAGGATTTCAATTTTTTATTAAAAAGACGGGGTTCTGGCAAACGAAGTTCTGGACTTCCTTATGGAGCTCAGATCAAGGGCCACTTTTATACCACAATAATTTCTGCAAGTTTTTTATTCAACCTAGTAACTGCAGCTACACCATAAAATATCAATAAATATCCAGTCACTTTGCTATCCATCCTTACATATAGCATATTTTGAGTGATAGAGATAGCTCAAGCAGTACACTGCATAAAAAATCATTATTCAGTTGCAGTGTAATACCAAAAGCCTGCATTTCTTTTTCATGTAATGCTCAGAGGACCTTGAAAAGAAAAAACAAAATGCCAGAAAGAATCCTTATTCCAGATATGCAACAAAACTCTCAAACAGGATCCCTCTAACTCCCTCTCTGGTGCATGTTTTCCCCAGTTGCTCTTATCAGGACACATCCTCAAAAGTTATTTGGAATTATTTTGAAGAGAATATAGCAGCAGCAAGTCTATCATAACAAGGGCAACACCTGTGCTTCCTTGGCTATCTGAAATCCCAAATCCAGCATATCTTTTTGAGGTTTAGGAGTGAGACCAAGGATTTTAGTTGTGATTTGACAATGAAACACGACAGGATATGATTATCTGAATATTGAATCAGATTTCTAGGGAAGCTGCCTGTCTGAAATCGTTGTATTTTTATTAAATTTGACACTACATGTAGAGATAAAAATAGTCAGTGACTACATTTCGGTACTGTGGTAAAAAAAGAGTGCCTTAATACAAAGCTTCCAGACTGTCTAAAAGTCTGGATTGCATTAACAAAACCTACTACACTGCTTTGCTCCTTGGATAAGCTTTCTGGAATGAATACATTGGGCAAAGAGATGCCACTTGGCATAAGCTGTAGTACCACTGTCTGGAAAAGAATCATTCATCAAACTCAGGTGTTTGGAGTGACTGGAAACAGCACAGTTTAGTCTTACAGTATCATGGGAATGGGACATGAGCCAGGCTGTGGATGACACACACATTGGTGGGGTTTGGGTCACGTATTTCATGATATTTATTCATGAGGCCAGATAGTTACACACCAATTCTCAGTATTGCATTCACTGGAGGAATTATAGTTCCCTGGCCCTGCCAGATATAAGATGCACAGATGGGTTATCTATATCACAAAACACAAGATACTTCAATTCCTATAGCCCCAATAGTAAAGTTCTAGTAAACCATGCCAGACAGTTCTCATCTGGAGAGGCAGCTCAGGTGGTTATTCATTTGCAGCATTACTGCTAGCAGATAGTTTCCAGGCATTATTAAATTCCTACTCCCTAACAACCAATTCCCTATTATTAACATGCATTGACAGCCCACTCACTACCTGTAAATGTACAATGTATTTGGCACAAATCAAGCCTCATTTGCTGCCTGAGAGTATGGATTTAGTTTGATGGACACTATCACAAACAAACCACAGAACTGCTTGAGGCCAGACAACACAGATAAGCCAGTGCAAACTGAAATTTCATCTAACAGCTGGAGAAGTCAACCAGACGTCATCTCACAGTGTGGCACAGCACAGAAGTAATTCTCTGCATTTCCAGTAAATTTGTATTTTCCAGGCTTACAAAAATTTTCCACTCCATTATCAAACACACAAAAAACATGACTGTGAAGATTGAGAAACATGTCTATTATTTGTAAGAATATAAAAATACAGCTGTTAAGTTAATTACTGATGCATTGGCACTTAATGTAATGTAGCATTAAGCTGAAAGGTCTTTTCAGCTACCCGGGAATACATACATTAATTTTTTTATCTAGGCACCAAATTTCAAAATTGACTCCTTTTACAGTCCCACTCACTCCCCACTGGGATCATTCTGTTCCAGTATGGGGCTGGGGAGAGCTGTCCTAGTCTATAATGTGATGGACCTTCCTCCAACATTGTGGGAAATGATGGTTTGAGCACTAAAAAAGGTGCAGTCTTGAGAACAGAAAGGCCAAAATAATATTTGGATTAAAAGTTTACCCTAAGTTAGTCATTGAGGAGCTAGTTCTGAGCCATAGAAAAGTTGAACCTAGCTAAATTCTGAGGAAAACACAAAACTCATAAAGCTTGTATTGCATTAATTATTTTCCCTCTTCTTGAAGGAGTCTGCATAGTGCCCTGTTTGAGAGAATGAGCCCTTTTTTACTGATGTCCCATGTTATTTGCCATCCATGAGGAGAGGTTATATCGGGGAGCAAAACTGGCCAGTGATGATTAGGCAGGAAAAGTAATTAACAGGAGACATTCTGATCAGGAAACATGATCTAAAAATTCAAGGAACTGTCAAGTTACTTGGCCAAGAGAAGCAACCCAACACTTTAAATGGTTGTTTGCAGATGGGTATTTTAGAAAGGAGGAACTGAGAGAGAAAAGTTAATATTGAAACTGGAATTACTGTGATAATAATAAAGGGAGTGGTTCCAAATGGAGCTCTTGAAGCCTCTTGAGAAAAATCCATTATTCTTTATTTTTAATTTTGTTTGTAGAATACAGAAAATTGTCCTAACTTTTCAGCCATGGAAAAGGTTCACAACATTTTGCTCAAATTTCCAGTAATGTGAACAATCAGTAAGTGACCAATTTTAATGAGACCTCCAAGAGTCATTACAAAGCTAATGGTTTCTCAGATTATATCACTTTGTCAGTTGATTACCTTGCTTCATGTTGGGAGTGCATGTGATTACTGCCTTGCAGGGATCAGCAGCAGCACCTCTTATATCAAAAACAATAGCAAATAGTGAAAAATCAGACTTAGTCTTCCTGCTTGCCCTGAGCTTTGCCCTCAGCTCCTCTCTAGGTAACTGATGCTCCATTTGGCTCTGCAGTCTCCATCTCAGGGCAGCAGCAGCCAGAGAGCTGCCTCACACTTGTCCTCACTTACTGCATAAATGCCTTGGGTGGCTGCAGTGGCTGGCTCAAAAACCCCATTTCACAGAGCACTTGAGCCCCAAGAGGAGAATAAACACTTACAGTAATAAAGTTGAATTTATTTCCAGTAATATTATTTCCATGTAGTGATCACCATCTCCTGTGGTGTTTAACCCATACAATACAGGACTGGTATATACTGAGTATGAGAAATAACTATTTGGACTACATACAACTGATTATTCTTGATAAAATTTCATTCCTCATAAAAAAAATTAAAAAAGAGATGATAAATTTTTGGAAGTCACACCAATGCCACTTCCAAGGGAGGATCTCTGGATGTGGCAGTCCTTAGGCAATACCATTTATTGTTCAAAAGGTGAAGACAGACCTTTGCCAAGGGGAAAACAAGATGGTTTTGAAGATGATTATGGTCCAGTTACAGTAAATCCCTTTGGAAATAACTGCATTGTCTTGAAGTCTTTCCAGGTTAAATGTTTTCACATTTATCATGGCAAATGCAGAGTATCATCAAGATATGTGCTTGAAGATCTTGGCTAATAGCTAAAACTGAATCAGCTCTATTATTGCCTTTATTGCTGACATCTGTTTCTCCCTAAAGATGTGTAAATAACCCCAGCCAACACAGCTGACAGGGAGGGAAGAGATTCAAACCAAAAATGAAAAGTGCCTCTGGGATATTTTTCAGGCCCACTGATAATAAATTTCAAAGACTGCTGCTTTCTTATGGCATGTACTTAGACCCAAGGCTAAGAATACAGTACTGTAGTATGGATCTTTTTTTCTAACACACAATTTTTGTTTTTATACTACAGTAAGGTTGAATTCCCACTGTTTCCCATACCAGGGAAGTGAAAGAATACAGGTTTAGCCATGAAAATTGAAATGATGCCATATTAAGGGTAAGAATTCCAATCAATTTTAAAACAGGAGACCTGGTAAAGAAAATTATCTTTCCAATCACTTGCGCTGAGAAGGTTAGGAGAGCCCTGTACTGGGTGTACTGCTACTGACTTGAAATAGTTCCAGTGAAGCCTCCTCTGAACATAACTTATTGTGTACATTTGGAGTATCCCATCCAGCTGATTTTTTTTTTTTTTTTTTTTTTTTTTAGAGAAGGAGTAAAGAACACATTCTTCACTTAGACCTATCTTCACACATTATGAGTGGAGAAGTGACAGTGAAAAGGAAAGCTCAGCCAAGTGGAAGAAAGTGGATAAGTTAGTTTATTATATTCATTACAGTCATGCTCAGGGACATGGCAAGTTTAGGGCCCCATGATGCAAAAATCACTGTGCAATACAGAGTAAGAGCTGGTGTGAGTTCTGAAGAGCTTGCAGCCAAATAGACAAGATAAAAGCCACTGCAGAAAAGAGCACACAACAGGACTGAGAACACAACTGTCCTGCTGAACATCTTCTCAGGCCCACAGGCATAACTTTATTATTTTCTTAAAATCAAGATTGATTTGGGGTGGGTGAAGGCACAAACGTTCGGTGGGAATGGACCATCAAAGTAGAAAACCAAAGGGACAAGACAATAAGGAGAGGAAGAAGGAGAAAGACAGTAGGAGCCCTAGAAGACACTGAGCTGCACAGGGTCCTGCAAGTTAGCACTTGGCCTAAGGAGGAGAGAAATAAACAGGTATGAAGACACTTGCCAAAATATTTTAAAAAACTGCAAGAGAACAAATAACATATTCCAGACATTGAAGCCATGTCATTCACTGATTAAAATTATGAATATCAGTTCTACACTGAAACTAGATGCTGACAAAAGGTATGGCTGAATTGCCCTCTCTTTTACTGTGTGTATTATTTTCCTGTTCATTAATACATCTGAAATATGTGAATTAAAAAAAAAAAAAAAAAAAAGTAGCTTTAGCTTAGCAATTTCATCCCTGATACTGAAGAGTTTGGAGTTTTCCTGCAGTTTCATCCAATGCTGTAGTATAGAGAACGGACAGGTACTTCTCAAAGAAAACCATTGGCGTTTACAGGTGAGCTACAAAATTACTGTTCCCAAAAAAATGTTTTCTAAGAGGGTATTTTGATCATTGATCTAGACACTTTGGAGAAAATATGACTGAAAATTCATTGGATATCTTTAAACATCCTCATTAAAGACTGTCAAGTTGATATCATTAAGTTATGAAGATTGATCAAATATGTTTGACAGAACTGTGGCAGCAGCAGAACTCCCAGTCATTGCAGGCTAAAGATGGAGCTGCTGTGATGTAGTGCTGTGATTTTCTGTACTGGGGATATTATGACTGTTTAAATGGTTTCAGAGCTGTCTTTGAACTGTGCACAGGAATAATTCTAGAACAACGGGCAATAAAGTGGTGAGCCTATAATTGTTTAGGTCTTGGGAGAAACAAGAATCAGTTTTGCACACAAGTTTCTGGTAACTTTCCAATTCTTAGAGACAAATTACAATAGCTTAGCGGGAAACAAACCACTACTATGCCAAAACCAAAAAGAGTAGAAAGACATATGTACAGAAAATAATCTTCACTGCCATCCCCAAATCCACAATATAAGCAGTTTCTGTTGAAGTTACAGCCCTGCAGTTTCAGAAAGGAAGGCATTTAAACACTTTCTTCCCTGCCTCACACTAGGCCAATGCCTGGTCTCTCTGTCTGCTCACATCCACTCTGGGCATCTCTGTGAGCAGATCAGCTGCCTACACTCTCAGAAGTACCACTGGAACCAGCTCCTCCACCACACTCATCTTAGGGCAGCACTACCTTGAGACCTAACTGAGAACTATAGTCTGATCTCCAAAAAAATCTTAATGAAAATGAAGGGGTATTAATTTTTGTGCTTAGCTTTTTTACACACTTTCAACTTTTCAAGTTTGAAGTTTTGCTTATTATTTCTTTCTCATTCATGTGTAAATTCATAAAAAATTAATGAGGGAGAGGCTGGAAGCTAAAAAAAGGGGGCAAAATGTGGTTTCAGGTTCAGGAATTTTCTAATAAAATCACCCTTTCACAAATCATAGAAAATTATTATATTGTTGAATATATATTTTGTTTTCTCAGGGAGACTTTTTAGTTGTGGAAAAAGTAAAATAAGTCAGAGAAGAGAAACTTTGGTTATTTCGCCTCCTTTCAGCACAATAATGAAGAGAATCAGCAAAATTCAGTGCCCTCCATCATCTGGACCAAGGCAGTTTCTTTTTCTCTTTTTTCAACCATAAATCCTGGTATTGGTGACCCTGCAGGTTTCATCATTCTTCTCTTTATTGAGAAATATTTACCTTAGCTTTCACACTGTTTGAATCCAGGAAGAAAAGAGCTCTTAATTTTGTGTGTAATTTCAGTGAAAATAATTCCAAAAAGCTTTGGTGATACATAACGACCATTCAACTTCTGCAGTACAGCAAAACCTCTTTCACTGCTGCTCAAGGTACTGACAGAAATGGACTGCTCCTTGGGACAGTCTGTCAGAAGGAGTGATGCAGACCCATACTCAGTGAGATGCTCTGGGCAACACCAGAAGGGGATCCTTGTAACCTGGAGGAGCTCCTTATGGTGGTCTTATACAAGTTTCAGTATTTATACAATATAAAATATTCCTTTAAGTAGCCAGCAAGAATGAACTAGTTTTGGTAGATGTTACCAGATAGGACTTCAAGGTATTTATTCAACTGTTATTTCCAAAAGATATGGAAGTTCTGAGTAATTCTGAGTGTCTTTTAGCTCAAGTTTACTAAACAAAGTGGTTCTGGACACTAGGCCAAATTATGGTCACCGTATCCCCAAATCCACAGAAGATGGGTAATCCTAAATTTTAATTTTGACTAGATTTTTATTTTCTGCCACTCAAACACGTAGCTCAAAGGAATAAAAAAGCATGTTTGCTTTCTCTTGCCTTTCAACAGCCTGAGGTGGGCTCTGGCTGCTCAGGTGTCTCTTGAGCCTGTTATAAGACTGATAGAACAGGAGTGATGGAGTACAAGTAAGAGGAGTGCAGGTTAAAGAATATTCCCCCCAAAAACAACCAAAGGTAACATTGTTTGATCAAAATGTCACTAGGGAGGAGAAAGGGCTGTAGATATACTCCAGCTTCAGCACTGTCAGGAAAGAGACTTGCCCGTGGTTAATTGAAAGGCCCCAATTTGCAGCAGCTGCCTGGCCCCAGTGGCCATCGACCAGTTGCACAAAGGCAAAGTCATTCCCCCTCGTGCTTGCAGGAACCTCTGACCAGACACCTACTTTTCTGTAAACCAACTTGGGCAACAATTAGCTCTGCAGGCAACAGTCAGAGTTTAGGCCAGAAAAGCACAGAGCAGCAAGGAAGGGTTATTAAAGCAGTAGGTAGTGGAAAGGGCCTGTCTGAAGCTGTGTTTGACTTGCACATGAAAGCTCTGTGCTAGTTCACTAAGTGAGCCTGGGCACCTGCCTTGCTTAGGGCACACACCTCCAGAGGAAGAAGTGGAAGGCACTGTGAAAAGAACAGCCTGACTATCTGAAGTTGTGAATATTTCCATTTTTGAGAAGAGCACCGGCAGCGTCCATGTCAGCACAGAGACCAGATGATGATCTGCCTTTGACAGCATCTCTGGACAGCCTGCAGCACCACACTCTTCCCTCATCCCAGCCTGCCCCTACTGCTCTGCCTGCCTGTCCTCCTGCTCCGACTTCCTGTGGCATGTAAACCACTCCCTGAAAATATGGGGTTAATTAGGATGGAAAAATTTCATTTAAGATGGGTTAGTGAAGCAGGTTGCGCTGTGCACATCATCCCTGTGCTGCGTGGGCTGTGCCGTGTGGGCTCGGGAGCCTGACTCCACAGCGAGCTCATCTTGTTCCAGCGAGTACACACACTCACTTCTGCCTTTTGATACTCCTGAAGAATGTTAATCACTAATGCCTTGTTTTCAAGTAATGGTCTGCTGCATGAATCACCCAGAAGATGGTTGTAATTCAAGACACACCGCTGAAAACCAGCACAACATAACCTCAATTGTCTCCCTTTCATATATTTCTTTCAGGTTATAATATGCCTAATTCCACTTCCCCGAAGTTGCAGAGATAGGAGCAGCACCCCTCCCTGCAGCCGCAGCCTGTAACTATGGTGACCAACGCCAGTGCGATGCACACACCTTCTGTTCCAGCAGGAGCCCAGAAGCACCGAAGTTAAGAAACGGTGTAAATAAAAACAGGGCTGAAAAGAAAACCAAAGCACTGGGAAAACTTTGTCTGGGTTTTAAATGCAACACTACGGAATAGAAACAAGGCATTATTCATTAATGCCTGTATGTGGGTATCTCTCATAGCCTTGTGACCCTTCTCCATTTAAAACCAGATAAAACCAGCAGAGTATATTTTTTTATATTTAGATGGACAAAAACAGAACAGATGTTTCATTGCCCCTTCCACACTTAGGGACACACTTCGGAATAGCCAGTGCCTGATTCCTCCCTTACAGAGTATTATTTTAAGAAATTCCAGGTCCAGTCATGCCTGGTATGTGGCACAAATGTGATAATAAGCAGATGCCGGCCTGGAGGACTTAATAAATCTGCTTCAAAGTCGAGTGTGCAATGTCCTGATCTGAGGTTGGAATGTTCTGCTGGGGACAGAAACACAAGACTTGCATAATGGCCAAAAAGCTGCCCATCCTTATACCCTCAGTGTGCTTTCATCTGCTCCTGTCTGCTAAGGATTTGTAGCTTCCCTTCCAAGCAAAAGCAGTGATTCAGAGCCGAAGCAGGACAGCCCCAACCTCGTCGTCACCTGAGACTGCTTTATAAGCAGGGGAGAGGCACTGCCCATGCACATACACACCCACGCTGTCTGTGCACAGCATGCAGAGCCCTACTCTCTCTCTCTCAGCTGTAAAACCAAGCGGGACTTCAAGGTGACTTTTCTATCTGGCACAGAGGTGTGTGTTGGGGTGTCATCTCATATTGTCATTGGGTGGTTTGGTTGGAAGACAATGGAAAGATCAACTAATTGCAATCTCCCCACATGGGCTGTGTCTTGATCTGAATTCTGCCTTTGCTGCTCCCCATTGACACTAAAGGGTAAACTGAAAAGGAGTGATTTACCAAAACCCTGCATAATAAAGGGCTTTGCCAAAATTAGAAGCCAAGTTTTTTTGTCCCCAGTTAAGCAATGAGCTATCATACATAATTCAAAAGCTTTTTTCAGAATATTTCACACATTAATTAGTAGTAGTACTATGAATATTTTTCTAATTGTGTCACTGATAGGTTTTTTGCTGCTTCATAACTGTAAAAGAACTTTTTAATTTCTGGAATTTGCACAATACATTACATTGTTTCTGCTTTTTCTTTTATCCGCATTTTTTAAAAATGTGTTTCTGTTTATCCTAAGTCTTTCTAAAAGATATTTTCTATGCAGCTGGCAGCTGGTTTGCTGTGCCTTAGAGTTTCACTGGTTGTACTCTTACCAGTATCAGGGACAGGGGACAGAGGAGGGCTGATTAAAGTGATATTTCAAAGAACAATGAACTGGGTTTTTTCCCAGCGAAACAGTGGAAACGAAAAAGCTATGGGTTTAAAGAAGTTAAACGGGGAAGAAATCTTAATTTAGTTTAATGTCTCTGCTTACAGTCAGCAGGTTTCAGGGCACTTGCATATCCAAACTAGTCAAATGCTAGTTTCTACGTGACAGTCTCTCTACCCTCTTGACAACCCTCAAGGCTGCTTTCAACTTGCTGAAAGTATTCAGACACAAAGTCTGAAGAACCTGAGCCAGGCACGCTTTTTTGTTGATGAGGAGGTAGAGCAAACCCTAGGGCACATTTCATGTTCCTTTTCAGGTGCTACCTCAAGGCCTCCTCTCCCCCATGCCCCTCCCAAGTGCTGTCCCTTCTGAGTAAACACACAAACGAAACCAAAAGCCCTCCTTTCCTCTCTGGGGAAAACAAACAAACAAACAAACCCAAAAAACTCACCCAAAACAGAAAACCACAGCAAGTTTGCATGAACAACCCCAGTCCTTCTGAGTACTCAACTCTGTCAACATCTGTTTCCCCTGCCTGTAGTTAAAATGCAAATGCCATCTTCTTTTCTCTCCCTTCGCCTTTCCCTAGACAACTGTGAGACCTGCTACCTGTTTTAAGGCAAACTAAAAGAGCTTTTCCTTGTCTCCCTCCAAAAACTGCAGGGAACAAAACATTTTTTTATTTTTAGATCCCAAAGTTCCACTCAGTGCAGGAAGCTCTCTGTCCTGGAAAGATGAGGAGCTTGAAAAATATTTCTTGCACTGCTGGTTTAACCACTTGTTTTCAGAGTGCTGCATTGAAAATCTGCTAATGGAAGTAGCCAAAAGCTATTAGAAATTTCAGCTTGTCCAAGCACTCAAAGCTGATACGTATGTCCAAGCCTTCTCTGACAGCAGCATCAAGCTGATCTTTTCTTATCCTTGTAACCCCATTATTTCCAGCCTGACAGATTTCCCCTCTTGCCCTGGAGTCTTCTCCCATCCGCTGAGCCACATTACTGAAGTTCCTTCAAGTTAAACGTGGGGGTTTTTTTGGTTGTTTTTTTTTTGTTTGTTTGTTTGTTTTGTTGTTTTTTTTTTTTCTGTTCTGTTATCTCTAAAGGATTCCGCTTCAGGACCGAGCAGCTCTCTGTCATTTTCACTTCCCATATGCTCCGTGAGTGTATTTTCCACATCATGTCACCATGTAATAAGCAAGGAAGTGACATCTAATGTCACTTCCTAGTGAAGGTAGGCTATAGGATGCAATCCAGAAACAAATGAAAGGTACCTTGGAAGACACAAGGTCCCTGGCAAACTTGTCTCTTTAAAGAAGGCTGAGAAACTCAGAAAGCAAGTGAGCTGCACACTGGAAGTCTGGGGAGTGGAGAGGAAAGGCAGATTTTAATATATTTGAGGGGAAGAGCAGATTGAGAAACACTGTGAGCACTTAAATATATGCCTGACTTGAGCATATATTTGAGCACTAAGAACCTCTTTAGGACCTCCCTTTCTTAGGGGAAAGTGATGCTTACAAAACCACACACTCTGACAGTGTATATCTCTTTTCTCTCTGACAATAACTTGAGATATCTCAAAGACAAGCAAACAATCAAAAATACTTGCAAACCTATTAACTGGGGACTAGGCTGAAGAGCAAGATCCAAATTAGCAGTTGCTGGAAGATATTTTTGTACTAGGTCTTAAAACAAGAAATCAGATAAGTATTTGACATGCATTACTTTCGTGATTAGCGGTGCTGAGGTCACAGGGATCACTGCACGGCTGGGAAGTACGAGCACTTACAATTGCATTGTTGGATCACAACCACCTGATCTCTGCAATGTGGTGCCTCTTCCAAAAGAGCACTAAGCATATTCAATTCTCTGTGTGGGTAGTTTGTAGTTGAAACCAATTACATTACATATGGGATCATATATAAGACATGAGGTTTTTCAAAGAGTTTGACCTTTATATCACAGACACATGAAAATACATTATTCAAGTAATTAAGACCTATATTTTCACAAATTTTCACTTTTTTTTTTTTTAAGATACTGTGCAATATGCTAACATATGCCTCCACCCCAGAAAGCATCATATTTTGAAGAGAATCTGACTTCTTTATAGGCCCATGCTTTCAAACACTATTACAGAGAACTATTAGCTATAAAGCAATTTATAAACACTAGAAAATGATACATTAAAGACAAAAAATGTGTTTTGCTCTAATATTACTGCACCCTCCTAAGAACAGTAATCATCATTAGTAAAAAGTTACTTATTAAGCAAGAAACCTTCAGCATTCTCCCACAATAGCCACTAAACCAATCAGTGATCCCTGGTTAATACATGGTATTTTAACAAGCTACTTCATTTTGTAGAGAGATCATGTATTATCTATATTCTGTTGGTCTGCAAGCACAATGAAATTACTCTTTTATAGTATATTTCAGCATTAGCATTTTCAAACACCAATAAAATGGAGGCATAAAAAAGGAACTTTTTCTTAATTACTCATTTAGATATCAAAACATGTTTAGTTTGAGTTGAGACTATATGCTAGAGGCAAGTGTGGCCTATTCAGATTAGTTTCCTTGTTCCAGAAAATAATAAGCCTTATTCTTTTGATTCAAACACAGATGTAAGGAGGAACCACATCAAAGTGATGAAGCTACACTGGTACGGCATGAGAGAAGAATCCAGCTACATTTTTAAAGATATTTTCTCTGCAGTCATAATTTGAAGGGGAAAGAGAAAAAAAACAACTGCAACAAAAAATATTAGTGCTCTCAGTTCCTGCATGGCATTTCTGTCATGTCTGAAACTCAGATTGATTTGACCAAGAAATGAACACCAGCATTTGGGGATGCTAAATAGCAGCTTTGTCAGGATGGCTAAGGAATAAGCTTGGAACATCCTTACTTGACTCGATGTGTTGTCACAGCAATTTGAACTGATGGCAGTTCTGAAATCTGAACAAAACTTTGTACCTTGACACTACCTGGAAAGTCAACATGCAGTCAGAACAGCTTCATCCAACACTCACAACTGCTCAGATTAAATTACTTCCCAACCATTACCTTCTATCCTCTAGGTCTAAACATTATGTTCAAAAAATAAGGTCAGTGGTGAGGTGGGGTATTTCTTAAAGAAAGCTGATGTCCCGGAACAACTCTCAAATGGCACCATAGAGATAGTGTTAGTGATATAGAACACACAGACAGAATGCTGGTGCATCCATCAACATCATTGTCTGCATGCTCACAGACCTTTAAATCTTTCTATTTGATTTCCTTTCTATACCCTCTCCTCTTTTTGATTTCTTGTGTTTCCAGGTAGTGAAAATAAACATATGCTTAAAACAAAACAAAAACACAAAAACAACAACAACACAACAACAAAAAGCTACAAGACCTTGAAATCTTTGTTTTGACAAAGGAGTGAAAAATCTGCTTAAGGATCACTGTTTCATAAGATTATTTATTGTTTCATAAGATTCCTTACTGCTTCATAAGGACTGTTTCTGTCCTTAAATTTTATACAGCATATCATTCCAAAGCATGATGCTACAGAGAAAAAATTAACCCAAAGAATAAACTAACCTGATGGAGTGCACAAGTTAAGAAATCAACCTCAATGACAGGCCTGAGAACCTCCTTTCTTTTTTTAGGGAAAAATGGAGGAGCAGAGAAGGAAATGGTGCTATAGTTACATATAGCAGGCTAACCACTGTATCCAAGAGAAAATATGTTATGATTAAATTCAATATTTGATTCTCCATTGCACAAAGCAGACTACACAGAAAGAGAAGCGGTGAAACAGCCATTAAAATTAAGAAGTCTCCCAAAGGTAAGGAACTGCACCCTCCCAGTGATAACAAGGCAATTTCCAGTGTCAGAAGGAGGATGCACCTGATGGAATCTGGGCACGGCTCTCCTGGCATGACATGTAGCCATTTCCAGAGGAGTGTAGACACAGGACTCCACAGTCACCCCATTCAGACTGGGGCTGCATTGACTCCCAGTGCTGACAAACAAGCATGACTATTTTTCTGAGAAACCTCTATTGATTTCAGCTGTTCTGGTTCTGTACTGTCCCAGACCTTGTTCACTGCAGTCCCTTGGAGCTTGCTTTCTCTGTGGCACCAATTTGCTGTATGTCCTACCTGCTGGGATTGGAAGAGGGTCACCTAATTCTCAACAGTACACACCTCAGTGATGTGAGTCACACAGTTATACAAGGCTACATGTTTTGACACCTGTGATGTTTGCAGCCATGACTTGCCATCACAGATGTGCACAGCTTCATTTTCATGAAGCATTTGCAGCTTCTGGGACCTTAAATCATACTGGGTATTTTTGTTTTGTCTTAACTATTGCTCTGCATGTCTACACGGGCTCTGACACACACTTCTAGAAGCCCAGACAACCCTGTTTTCAGTTTTCTCTTGAACAAGATGTCAGCAGATGACAATTCATACTCCACTGATGTCATTCTGCAATTTAACAACATTAAATATGGGTCAGAGTCTCACCTCCATCACCATTTCAGTAGACACTATTATTTTGTTTTCAATCAACAGGTTAGAGCAAGGATAATGGGGATATGCTGTGCCATAATTCATTGCAATGGCTTAAGCATACGCTCATGAAATGGCAGCTTGTTGTCTGACATAATTGTGTCAGACTTACCATGGTCAGTAAAAGCAGATTTTCTTCAGAGGCTGAACACTACAATCTTCTAATACAACTTTCCTAAGAGACATGGTCAAATACTAGTAGATAAATAAACTGCTGGAGTTTGCTCCCCCATATCTATATAAATAAATGTATATTACTTTGTCCACAGAACACATTTCCTGCCACACACAAGGCAGAGAAGCAAAAGGAGAACTACCGTGCCTTAAACACAGCACAGTTGCTACTTAAACACAGCAATATCAACAATTACTATAATTTATATATATAAAATACTTAGCTGGCCATCTTAGATTCTCCATATCACATTTGTAAAAGTCTCTGAAAAAAAATTACTCTGAGAAATAAAGAACAGAAATCTGCCAATTTGGGAAGCTGGCAGCAGTGTGTGAGAACTGGTGCATTCACCCACTGTGACAGAGCTGTTTGAACGTGCTGGGTCTCTCATGCCAGCAACAGTGGCAGAGACTGTTGCAGATGCTGCCACGCTGATATTGTGCCCATAATCTGCTCTCATTTCATGTCTTATTTCCTTTGAATTAAAAGTTGAGTGGCGTGTGAGGCACTATCCTTCAGGAGTCTTCCTGCAGTCTCCAAGGACTCCTCCTTAGCCGAGTACTTCAGAGGCTGTAAATACAGCTGTTAATTTCTCAGATAAATAACAGAAGGACACAGGAAGAGAGAAGGAATTGGCACTGCTGTGTCACTTTCATTATTTAGGAAAATTATCCTTTTACTCTTCAGAACACTGCATAGATATTTGCATCCTAAACCCTGCAGGTTTAATTTGTAGCCTCCCTTCCCGCACTGTGACTCAGACCTAGAGCCACCAAACCACTAACAAAAAAGCATTTGGAAATAGCAGTGCTGGGGCTTTTTATTTGTCATTTTCTGACTGATATGTTGAAGGAGAAGTATGATATGAATTTACACTTATTACCACTATCACTAACCTTGTTTGAGATGCTGTATTAATAGGTTCACACACAAAAGTAAAGATCTGTAGGTACCTTAGCCCTGTATCTACAAGAACACTCTCTGATATTTCATTTTCCTTCTATTTATTTCATAATTTCAGTTTGCTTTCTCTCCATTAGCATTCCTTGCTTTTAAAGTAACAGAAGCATTTTTTCTTCTGATTGTATCCATTTGAGAAACATCAGCTTATATTTTCAGAATGAGTTAAAGCAACCCCCTCTTTCTTGATCTGACAACACCTTCGTTGCATGTACTCTGAAAACCTGTTTATTTGTACGCCAAAGAAATTATACTGGCACCAGGGCTGCAATAATTTTTTTTACTGTGGCAATTGCAGAGCTCTTCAAGACTACAGGTCTCTGGTCTTTAACAATAGTGTTGTAAGTCTGTCTGTGTGTTTATTATTCCACTCTGAAAAAATCAGTGAGAGGTGGTTTCTCCTTCTCAAGGTATTGGGGGAGAAAAACAAAATAAGTAAATCTCTTTTCTGACAATATTAAAAAAAAAAAAAAAAAGAAAGAAAAACAGAAATCCCAACCAAACTTGCTCTACCGTTTCAGTTAAAATAAGATTTTACTTCTTTGAGAATAATATAACCTGTGATACACCATAAACCCAGAGCATCAAATTAAATTCTACCAGGGTTTCTTTAATATACTACCACACAAATCAAGCAACTGGCAGCACAATCATTTTCCTACCATCCTTGGAAGGGTTTGTAGAACAGAATATATTCAAGTTTTACCTCTTAAAAATAATTTCCACTAATGACTAGATCACCTAGTGTGAATTACTGAATGCTGCAAATTAACAAAGAGAAGATACTCAATTATTTTTAAAGGGCTAACGGATTCTAAAATGTACTGGTAAAGTACTTTAAAGATGATGTGTTGTTTTAATTATTCATAATGACAATGTCAAAGCAAAGCATAGCTTGGCACATCTGTACAGGTAATGACCATCCCCCTCTAACCATGATCCTGGTGATCCTAGAGCAGTGAAGGACAGAATGGGAGGCTTCTTGGGAGTGTCACCTGCCATGATAACAAATGAGCAAAAGTCAGAAAAAGGAGGTTTCCATTTCATGACAAGGACAGTGAAAAGGGACAGACAGCTACTTGCTTAGGAAATGTCTGTGCTGGAGACAAAGAAATCACAGTTTCCAGAGCTGTCATTCAAGCTCCTTTTGGTATTGCTAAGACTCATGTAGCAACAGACACCCTCTGTGTAGGAAAAGTGTGTCAATACTCCACAATGCACTCCCAACAGACCCAACAATAACTCCAAGAGGCCAGCTCACCTTCTCTGCAACCGTTAAAGTGTGATTTTCTGCCAGCTATGACTCTAATACTTCACAGAAACATCAACCCAGTCCCAGCCCTTTGCTGCCATTGGTTTGCCAGGTTTGTCACAGGAGCACCACTGCAAATGTTATTCATTCAAACATGGAATGACAGAGCTGGATGGAAATGGCAAAGATGCACATGTGAGTTGACATGAATGAATCTTTGAAGTCATATTTATTAAAAGTTAATGTTTAGAAAAGACAAATGCACTCTAGACTCTCCCTATTCAGACTGCCCACCCTACTGCTGAGCTTTCCACCTCTGCATTAACTGTTCAGACACCTTCAAGGTTTGCTGATGCTGGTGTGCTTGAGCTCTGTTAATGTAGCACTAGCTTTCAACTTGGCTACTGCTAGCTCTCCTCATTTTCAACAAAGTCAAACACCAACACCTTTAATGCATTTCTGGCTGTGTTGAAGTATGTTCCTAAAATGACTCTAGTTTCTCAAATTGCTCCTTTTAAGGTAAAAATTGGCATTTTTTTTTCTCCTTTGGCAAGCACTGCATCTTATTGTGGAAATAACAGTTTTTGCTAGCAAAGAAAAATGCCTGATATTATTGGGCCCGGGCATCATTAGCAGGTCTGGGAGCAGCTGGGAAGTGGTGACTGTCTCCTCACAGAACTTGAGTCCTGAGCTGAAACTTCTCCAGGAAGATGTGTGCTGGCTTCATGTTCTCAGCCATGCAGGGCAATATTACTGAAGGTTTCCTAACAACATATCTAATTCTGTATAAACGCCATGTCTTTGACATAAACAAGGAATTGCAGTTTGCCTACATGTTTTAGAAATCACTGAAAGTGCTGCAACGTATTCAGCCTGAGAGTTGCTTTGCATATTTGCATTTTTTTCTTAAACCACTTTTTGTTGGACTAGTCTCTTTGGTGTCTGAAATCACAAATGGGGGTTATTGAAGATTTTTCCATGGTTCAGTTGAAGATATCTAGAAAACACATCGTAGCTGGTCTAGATATTGTTTTCATGAAAAAATACTACTTCAGGCTTCTCAACATGTTACTCTCCTGGTGTGAAGAAATTTACTAAATTATTTGGTTTTGTATTTTTTTTTACAACTAAGATTTATAATTTTCACAATTCTTTTTTATCCTGGCTTTCTAAAGAGACAATGATTGTGCAAATCAGCTGGCAGTCACCCAGCCTCTGAGCCTGGAAAACAATTTAGATCATATTTGAAAGAAAAGCAGAACTCTAAAACATGCCACTGTTTTTGTGAAAAGTGGTGTTTGGCTGAAGGAGAGGGACCAAAGCAGGGAGAACCTGGCTGTTACACAGATCCTGCTCAGTAGTAACCAGTTAGCCCAAACCTCTCTCCAGGCTAGCAAGAGCACATGCTTGCTCTTTTCAGGGGGCATGTTTAAGTACATCATGAGGCAAGAAGGAGGTAGAGGTGCCATAGTAAGGAAAGAGGGTCAAGCAGAAGACACACATCCTCTATTAAATTTCAGAGAGGTCTACCAGATCATCACACACAGATTTTCTTTGATAAGGTCTTTCCTCAGCACCTGATGAAAATCCTCATACCCTGCCACGTCAACTCTACAGGTTCTTCATCTCAGTCCTTCCCTGCTCTGGGCTGGCTGCTGTTCCTGCATCTCTGTGAAGATGCCAGCCCTCTACTCAGTTTTTGTGTTCTAGCAACTAATTTTGGGTCTCAGCTTTTGAAGCTTTCTTTCAGTATGTCCATGCCAATTATCCTTAATCTTGTGCCTTATTTATACTTGGTTCATTTTTACCTTGTTTATTCTTTTGCTTCCTTGTCCAGTCTTTTCAAAACTCCTCATGGAGCCATACTGCTTCCTACTGTTTCTCCTTGTCTTTCATCAGAGAAGTCACTGTTTTTCTTCCATTCCAATCCCTAAGAAAAACTGCTCAGATTTTTTTGTTTGGTTTGATTTAACATTTTGCACACTCGAGTCACTAAAATGACCTCAGAAACCCAATTTATTAACCATTTTTAATAATTTTCTTTATGAGGACCATTGCATTATTCTGCTGTTCTCATTCCTTCCTTTCTCAGCAACTCATTTTGTAATCAGTGTCATCCAAATGATTTCTTACTATTGAAACTAATCAGTTACTTCCTGGTGAAAGTGAAGCCTAAATGAGTTACTGGTCTGGAATCCCAACTCCTGACATGGAGAGCTGTCTCTGACACAATACATGAACATGGTAAGCCACCTGTCAGATTTTATTTCTAACTGTTGCCCTGTTAATTAACCTCATTATGTGAGGTTAATTAACCCCAGAATTCCATTAGCATCCTATTCTGCCTCCAGGAAGCTTCTATCAGCTGCTCAGAAGCCCCCAGCCTCATCCACTCCAAGGCAGTATCACCTCAGAAGCATCACTTAGCAAAGTGTGGAGTTAAACTCTGGCATATTATTGTAGTATGGCACAAGCTTTGCATCAGAGTCACTTCTGTTGTGACCCTCCTTGGGAAGGCCATATGAAATGTAAAACTTTTCTCTAGGAGTGGGATGTAATTGTGTGGGACTAGGGAGTTAGGAAGACAGAGGGAGGATGACAGGAAAAGCTAAGGAAGTGGAAACTAATAAGAGAGAGCAAACCAGCTTACTCTTTCCAATGATCTATTTATGCTGAGGAATGTCAGAGTGTATCACTTCTTCACATCCACCTGCTTCTCCTACACTTCTTCCATTTTCCTTTCAGTGATCCTAGCACTTCCAAAGACAAAGCCAGCCTGAAGAATTTCAAGTACACAAACCAAAATATACTGTAGATACTTCTGATGTGTTATATCAAGATACCACTTTTACAATCCTGTCCTTCAATGAGAACAAAATTGTGCTATATTTTTATATAACAATTTTGTTCTATTCCACTCTATGACGGAATAATAATTTAAGAACCTAATTGTACATGATAAACACTTTTTAAAAATAATTTTAGGCAGGCTAAAATTTCATTGGAAATGTTATTTTAAATTGATCTCAGTAGTATTTTTAAAAAGTCCTGTAGAGAATGCTGATTGGAATTTATATGTGTAACTTGTCTGGAGAATCCTAGCAAGAAAGGCAAATGGTATTAAAACACTGCAATGCTGATACTTGAGACTGAGCTCATGCTCAGGGGAATTTTGAACAAAGTGAATTGGAAATATTTCCACAAACCATATCCCTACCCCACGCAATTTATGATACTGAGAGTTTTTTATTGTTTAAGTTTCAAATGCTAAGAAATTAAATATTTTCATATTTCTTAATAATTTTTGTAGTTTCTTTTAAGTCAAATGTAATCCTTCTCTAAACTTTGAAAGACAGTCTGAAACATTGGCATTTTTTGTCAGGAAATCGAATCTCCCTGCAAACACCAATCCTCCTCTCCCGTTTCTGCCCCTTTTCTCTTATTTTTACATTGTATACTCTTTGGGGCAGGAACCGGACAGGTCAAGTCGTTACCCTCTGTCTGTGTAAACCACTACCCAAAGCTTCCAAAGCTCCTATGATCACAGCATCTATTTGGCACAGATTTTGTGCACTGACATTACTGGGAGTTCTGAGTTGACTTCACCTGACACTGAAGCAGCTTCTACAAGAGGCCAGAGCTCAGTAACAGCAGTTTAGTACTAGACATATAATCCTGTGCTGTTTCACTATAATTAATGAGCAGAGCTCACAGACAATGTAACAACAGAAGATTAACTAAATCTATTATGGCTCTATTATGCTATTAGAGAATTATGCCTGTTAGCACATTCATGTAGAATTTTTTTTTTCATCCATAACAAAATTACATTCTATTGTTGGGGGAAAAATTATTAACCACAATAGATTCAGACAGAAAGTAAAGAATGCCATCCATAATGAAGCTTCTAAGTTTACTTCTCATGACCTCTCAAAAAGACTACAAAAATGAACTTCTGTGTTGTAAATATTATGACACATTTAACAATAATCATGTTAGAGCTCTGTCTCAGCACATGAAAAAAGATGTTAGTGTCATTGCAGAGCAGTTTTCCTTCATTTAGAGTTCTTAGCTTAGTTGCACAGGGGTAAAGCAAAGCTTTAGCATGAGGTACTGTGCTATTTCATCACTTCATGAAGAACAAAATTGTTATATACTTGAAGAATGTCCTTTTTAGTGTAATCAGAATTTAACAGTGACCAGCTGACAAAATTTTTTGGCTGAATTTATCTCTCTGTGTGCATCATGTTCATGATTAGCCTGTGCCATCAGTCCTAGAGCATATTCTAAGATGATACAAGGAAAGAAAAAGACTGTTTGGGAATATTCAGATATAAGACTTGGTCTATTCTGCTAAAAAATAATAATTAAAAAAAATTGTTGGTTGAATGCTAAAAAGTGAATTATTCTCTACTTTATTTGAGAATGAATTACTGTTTCTATTGAATACTTTCACCTAGTTCTCATGAAAAAGTCCTGCCTATAAAATCTGCTGTATACTGTTAAGAAAATTATTTGGTCAGAGCTATACGGTAAAACACAACCTACTCATATGAATAATCTATCAGACTTTCTGCTGCCTTTGCAGATGGTGAAGATTTGCTCCCAGAAGACTGACAATCCCAAAACTGAACCATTCTTGATAGTTGCTCCCATAGTCAAAGATTAAGATACATTCAGAAATACAACCTTGCAGGCTTTTTTTTGTTTAACAATAGGTTTTTTTCCACTTTTGTTTCTAGTTCTTCTGTCAAGGAAGAGTACATGTGTGTGTCTTTACAGGAGACACAG
This sequence comes from Hafferia zeledoni, assembly GCA_035583235.1. Taxonomy (NCBI): domain Eukaryota; kingdom Metazoa; phylum Chordata; class Aves; order Passeriformes; family Thamnophilidae; genus Hafferia; species Hafferia zeledoni. Next base: position 7,452,931 of record JAWWEV010000169.1, on the reverse strand, counting down.
ATTTTCACATACAGGTATCAAAGAGAACAAATTAAGAATTTTTTATCTAATTTTATGGGTAGATTAAGTTAAATATTGTGATTTTATCCTAGTAGCATAGACCGCTCCATTGACTTTTGTAGAGCTACCAGAGTATGAAATTATGTGATCTCCATGACCTACCCTACATATTTATTAACAGATTCTTTCCACTGATAATTTAACATCAGCATCTGTGTGCACACACACACACACAAAGGCTTATTCTCAAAAACTTATCAGTTGTTCCCTATCCATAAATAACATTTTCAGCACTCAATGCATACAGCATTATTCACTGAGGAGTTGTACATATTTAGTATAACTGTAAATCTCAACACTTCCTAAGTACACACTATATGAACACAGGGGCAGCTCTCCCTCATAACATCTCCAGATTGTGCACTTAACCTTGAAATGACAACACTTTCTGGATCAATGGACTCAGTGTCTGCTAACAGGTTAGATCTGGGCTGCTGAAATGCCCTTCCCAGCTGCTACTGAGCAGCTCCCTTCTGCTTGTGCCAACAGCTGAGTTGGTGTCATGCCACAGAAACCTGTTTCAAATGCAGCAGGACAGAGCACAGCCTACAGGTAGTTGAGTTGGGATTAGATAGTACTTGTAGCTGCAATGAATTTTGTTAAGGCCTTCCAAGAGAATTTTTATTCCACTAACAAATACAGTCTCTGCCTTATCATTAGCTGATCACCAGCCAATACTGCACAGCATTTTAAAGCCTGGCAGTCCAACGATTTCCTGCAGCTCTTCTTGTGTTACATCCAAAGACCACTGAAGTCAATGTCAGTTGTCTGTATCTTGCAGCAGACCCCAAATTACAGGAATGACTTTGAGGATGTTACATAGCCTGAGCAGAACAGTACCTTATGAGAGTTCCACATGAGGAGACCTATCAGAGAAATGGTCCTGCCTAAACAATCAGATCAATAAATGCTGAGGTCATTTACTTTCAGCTACACATGTTGAACCCAAGTTTAACCAGGAAGATCTCAGTGCAGTATCTTACATTATATAATAACTGTCTGGTCTTTTTGTAATCTGCTGACATCTCATTGGATTCTTACCCTAATGTACACAAGATCTTCTTTCCCAGGAGGTAGCTGGGTATTGAAATGAACGGTGCAAAGGGCAACTCATTGTGATTTTCCAGAGGGCTACATGTAACAAACACTATTATTGAATAAATGCTCTTCAGGAACACACACACACACCCCATTCCCTTTATCCTACCAGGATATTTAGGGAAAAAAACCCCCACCAAACAAAAAACAACCAACCAAGGAAAATCCCACATATTGTGAGATATACAATCAATGGCCTAACTGTGATTTCATTCACTATGTGGGCCTAGAAATGCTCAGCTTTTGTTCATTGTTCTTTCACCCATGTTCCTCTCAAAGCCATGCTATTATGTTCTGTAACAAAATTTACACCAACTTCAGGCATGGCAGACAATACTAGAATGGAAAATTTTCCTGCTCACTATTGTAGCCAAGAGCCTCAAACACTGAACTGTCCATGACTTGTAAGGGATATAACAAATTCTTCACTATGGCAGTTTGGAGCAGACTAAGTTTTAATACAGGAAACAACACCTAAAAGTTTATCTTTTGTGGCTCAGTCAATCACAAGAAACCTGATCAGACCTCAAGAGTCTGGGTTCATGTTCATTCATTAAGTGTAAATATCAGGACATAAATCTAAAGAGAAATATGCAGCTACTAGGAAAGCCTAGGAACAGTGCATTCTTTGAAAGGTCAAAGTTCTTACAGATTAATTATGCAACTATGGAAAGTAGGAAAGCTTTGCTGGTAACAAATAATAGCTGTTTAAATGACTGAAATAATAAAAAAGTAGGCAAAAGTAGTTACTGGTGTTTTTTCTGCACCCCAAAACCTTTGGTGGAAAATGGATTTAAAAATAATTATCTTTTCCAGTAGTTTTCTGTGAAATGAGAAAAATCACAGAGTGGGTGAACCTAAACCCTGATTTTAAGCCAGATCAAGGAAATTCTCCTGCTCTAAACATCTGTAAAAGTCAGTTTAGTACCAGGCCAATGTAGAAATCCATATGGTTTCAATAACTGACCACATTGCATCATTATGCAGATTTTCTCTGGGTTTTTATTTTGGTTTGCTTAGTTTGTTTGGAGACCTGTTTGTATACTGGTTTACTTGGTGAGAAAGGGAAGTCATTTCCACTCATTGCTAGGATAGGTGTGAGTAAATGACAGTATGTGGAACAATATTAGATGGCACTTATGCCCACACCAAGAGTAAATATCTGTCCCCCACTGAGTTATGTCAACCCTCACAATTCCTAGAGCGAGAACAGGCTTGTGTCACCCTGGCACTCTGCCATACATTCCCAAGGCTTATCACCATTTATACTCAACATAAATACTGTCTTTAGCACAGAGATTATGTCTTCTTATACACAGCCAATTTTTGTTTTAAGAAGGTAAGAGCTACCATTTCAGGACCAGGGATTAACTCAGGCTGATCTTGCCTCTCCTTGCAGTTAACCTACTTTTGGCATAAAATCGGGTGGACAACTGCTGACTGTTTACAGTGCCAGACAGCCCCAGGGTGTGGAGTGTGGAATATTGCACATCCTGACATGGAATACATCCAGAGCACTTGGGACCTGAATCCTATCTCACTTTGAGAAGCTCTGTATTCATTGCTTTCCATTTGGATTAGTGCAAAGGAATACAATGCATATGCCCAGACCACAAGGCATCATAATATTCCTATTCCAGCATGTTAGATCAATTTCTGATTCAAAAGGAAGTTGATATTTGATAGTTAGGTTTTCAGGTTAATTTGTGGTAGGCAGGTTGAACAAAAAACTTTGAACTATTGCTCAGCAGTAGAAATATGTTACTGAATAAATACTGAATGCTAATGGTGTTAAAGAGAAAAGTTGTGGCAGACTATACTGGTCCAAGGGAAAATTCCAAGCTCAGGAGAAGGCCTTGAAAATTAGGTGAAAGAGAGGGATGAATAGTGTGCAAAAATTTAAGAGAAAAGCATCTTGCTTAGAAAGCAAGAAACAAACAGGAGCAAAGGTGTTCAGTCTTTGAGACAAGCACATATCCCTATATGTATTTTTTTAAGCCTCAGTCATACAAGTATTTCACTTCCAGAAGGAGCATTTAAAGAGCAAAATGTTGAAATAGCAGGCTGAACATCAGTGCAAGTATTTAAGGGTGTGGGATTACATCAGTGAAGCAGCAAGTAAGGTGGATTATTTCATGTCTCTATTAGATTTCAGGGCATTCTCATAAGCATCAAACAAGTCAAAAAGAGGGAAGATTATAGTTTTCCAGACATTGAAGGCACTTAATTTTGTTTGAAAAGGAAAGGAAAAAAATCTGTCTTCTATCACACTGATTTATACCTGGAGCAACTCAGCTGAAGTCAGTTTTGTCAATGGAAAATGAACAAGAAATGAAACCAAAAAACTGTGCAACTAGCACTTAATGGGCAGCTGACTTTCTGGAAATTGGATCTCCAGCAGTGAAAACACTTAAGGGCAAGTATTTAACAAGAATTTGTTACAAGGAACAGTAGCTGCATGAAGATGATAGATCCCCAAACATACTCAAAACCTGTCTGCAACCTAATACTCCAACAGCTCAGTGTCTCTGGGAAGTGCGCTCTGTGCAATGGTGAAGGAGGCTCCAATTACACACAGACACTCACCTTCAGCAGAAAGAAGAGGAAAAAAAAAAAGTGTTATGCAACACAGAAATATATCAGAAACAAGAGCATTGCATACTCAGCAATGGAGTTGAACGTAACCAATGTATTCAATACTTGCTGTTTTTCTTGCTACTCTTGCAGTTATTCACGTCAAGAACTTCTGCAAAGCCAACATTTCAGCACACTAACTCAGGCAGAAGTAGGAGCTCCACCAGACAGACAAAGTGATGGCAATGATGCAGGAAGCAAGACATGTCTCATGTGCAGACTTCATAGGCAGTGCTGCAAAGAACTGTAACAGATGCAGGATGTGGTACCACACAGCATCTAAAATGAGCTTGGGAAAGGTACATAGTGGTTTCCATTCACACCAAGCCCTTTTAAGGTGGTAATCACAGCAGTCCCTGATGCCCTACTGACAAGAACTCCTGTCTGAATGTGCAGAAGCAAAAGCCACTGCTAAATCCTGATCCAAGATACAACTAGTCTGCAGTAACATATCTTGTGCCTTGTTGAGTGGATGCCTTAAACACGCAGGAGACCCCCATTTCATCCACCATTTAATGCTGTCCCAGACACGAAGATGAGCAGCAAGCCAGACCTGGAGCTCTGCACTGTTTAGCTGTCCATCCTGAGATAAATGACACCTGCGACCTTTACAGATAGCTATTATTTAAAATATTACACATGTGGCAGGGCAATAGAGGTTTCTACAGTAATGACTAAGTCCATCACTGTGAAAGATGAATTATAATAGGTCTTTATTTTCCTGTTTGAGGAATTGGTATTTGGCAGAAAAAGAAAAAAAAAAAAAAGAAAAAAAAAAGCTTGTTTTAAATAATTTGATTTCCTGCTGTCATTTTATTCCCAGTTGAAATGATAATTCCCTTTTTCTTCTTGTTTTTTTTTTTTTTGAGATGTACTGTAAGTGTCAAAACAAGCTGTTTCCATTGTACCATGCATTATTGCCCTTGAAAGAAGTTTGCTGTTAGTGTTCACAGAAAGTTAAACACGGCCGATGGTAGCGAGGTGTTTCTGTTTCTTTTTAAACAATCACTGGAAATGTTTAAAATTGCTTTAATGTGCACTTTTCCTATTTCCCAGTAGTCAAATAAGCTTTTCGGAGTGCGTAATGTGACATTTGAAATGGTTCTCAATTGCATGTAAACATGTGTCTGATAACCTGCTTCTGAATTGGAGGCTCTGGATGGGCAGTTCCAGCGATTATTGTACTTCAACTGTGATGTGTCGGGACTGCACTCTCCATGCTGCTAGACGTAGTTAGGAATTTAATTGCTTTGGTTTTGCTACTTGATTGATTGTCTCGGTCCTGCTGTTCGCTGCCCTCCCCAAAGTTGTCGCGCTGCCGACGGACGCGCTCCGGCGCCCCGTCGTTCCACGGTGTGTTCCCAGCAATAAGTAGCGGGAGGCGAGGCGAGCCCGGCAGAGTGTCCTTCCAGAGTGTCCCTGCCGGCTCCTGGGAGCACCGCGATCGAGGCAGGCTCTGCTCCCGTGGGTTCCTCGCCCGCGCCCCCGGATCCTGCCCAGGATCCGGCTGACCGAGGAGCGCACGGGCCGCGCGGCTCCAGCCAAACCAGGACAGCCTGGGACAGCCCGCGGGCAGTTCTGAGAACAGTGGCCGAGAAATTGTGGTCAGTTTTTGTCTCGTTTTGGGTTTCTTCTGCGTGTTTCGTTGTCTTCTTTTTGTTTTGTTTTGGTTTTTTTTTCTCCTTTTAACGCACGTTCTGTATATTCAAGGACTTGATGAATGATAACGAAAGACTAAAATGACTGTAAAGATTCGTGGGATTTTGCTCCTGGTTGTTTTAGTTTTCTTTTGGTTGATTTTATTTTTGCTTTTTTTTGTTTGAATTTTTGTTTTCCCGGCGGTGCTCGGTACTTTACCAAGGCTCTAATATCTCAGTATTTAAAACAAAGTTCAGAAAACCCTGTTTAATGTTAGAAGAAAAAAGGTATATTTGACCATATGTGTTGTTTTAAAAAAAGACAGTATGCTCAAATGTGCCAAGATACCTAATTCCTGAGAAGTATGCCTTATATTTTCCTTGATGATATGCTTTTAAATGTCTTGTAGAATAGGTCCAAGAGCATGATAAAAGCTACTTTATAAGGACTACGTGCAAGAAAACTTGAAATTCATTGCAATACTGACATTATTTTATTTTTAAGTTAAAGGGACACTGTCAAGTAATTTACCATTGAAACAACTACCCTTGAAGTAGTTTTATGCTAACGGAGAAATGCCCTCCAAATTCAAATTCTATTTTTTTTGTTAAAAAGAAATGAAATTGCTCTGTCTTTGAGAATTTCGAATAAAAAAAAAAAGACATAGCACGAGCCACTGTTGATTCCTGCCTCTTCTTTGCGGTCCCACGGCGGGAGGAGCCCGCGGCTTTCCCGGAGCCGGGGGGACTGTCCGGACTCCCCCGGGGGTCCCCTCCTTGCCCCGGTTCGGGAGCCCGAGCTCGGGCCGGGCGGGATCCGCGGGGCCGATCCCGGAGCCCGGGATGGGTGCGGGGACCACGCCGAGCCTCCCACCGGCCCGACCCGCACGCGGCGGAGGGCTGCTTTTGGTTTTTTTTTATTTCGTTTTGGAAAATTCAACTGAAAAATTAAGGAACTAACTACTTGACAGTGTCACTTTGTGCGTACCCGCGCAGGGGCTGAAATGCGCTGGGCTGTAGCGCTGCCGGGAGAGCGGCTCCCAGCCCGTCCCGGCATGCGGGAAGCGCAGAGGGGCTGCCGGGTGGATGCGGAGCCCATCCTGAGAGCCAGGCAGAGCTGCTGCCGGGGATTTAACCCTGCTCAGAGCCGACAGATAACTTCTTTTTTGGTTTTGTTTTGGGTTGGGTTTGGTTTTGGTTGGGTTTTTTTTTTTTTTTATTTTGGAGCAATTACTTTGTTGCCTTTAAAAATAGCACTGTAACCACCTTTTTTTATGATTAGCTGTAGTGTAACCTTTGTCCCTTCAAACTATGCAAGCTATGAAATGTAAATTAGGGATCAGTTAAAGATAGTTGATTATATTCAATCAGATGACATTCATGCACTAACTGGAGTATATACAGATAAAGCTATTAGAGTGACTTGTATGCTAACAGCAAGATATAACATACCTACCTATTCTAAAAAAATGACTATTAATATTGTATAACAGGACTGTGGGGGTTGGGAGGGAATGTTATCTCTTACCTTCTTAAAAGGGGATTTAAGATTTTTATAACTGTTTTTTCCATCAAACTTTAATATTTTTGTCAAATTTTTAGGTATTTAATTTGTAAAATAGATTTTACTTTGTACTGGCGTACAGAAAATAGGGGTTGATTTCAACTTTTTTGAAGCCAAGTGATCAAGTACATTTGTAATAAAAAGTCAATGGATCTATATCAGTCGTACTCACTGTTTTCATTTCTTGTACGTTCTAATGCAGTGGCGCTGTATGTCTCCCAAGGAAAAAATTGGGGAGGGGGGTGGAAGGAGAAGCAAAAATGTCAGCATTGATGCTGCCAATTCGTGCGACTTTGCGTGCACAAGTGGCCCCTGGTCAGTGGAGATTTGGTAGATATGCATTTTTCCTAAAAAACACGGTGCACTTTTTCCAGAAGGGTTTATGCAAACCTGATGTTTTTGGCATGTTTTCACTTCATGCTTCCACCTTGGCACCCGTAAACTCTAAAGCCGCCCCTTTGGGAAGCGCCTTTTGCTGGCACTTCAGAAAAAGCAAAACCAAGCAAAGCAAAACTCTGATTTCCTCTAAGGTGGTGAACTACAGCACATGACATTTTTGCACCTGCACATGTTGTCTCCCTTCCTCAAAGGTCTGCCACTTGCTTTTCTCTAAGTTCAACAGGTCAAACTATTTTGTTTGTTTTGTTTTGTTTTGTTTTTTAAAGTAAAATTGCCAACTGTTTTGGATTGAAGACTTCAGCAGATCCACCGAGTTTGGATCCAACACCTTGCAGAGCACTGACATAATTATTTTTTGGTTGCTTGTTTGCTTTAAACCCAGCCCTCCCCTTCCCCATCCCCAGGCATATACCAAATCTGATTGACTTGTCTGTGGCAGAAGTTGTGGGAGCCAGCAGGGAGAACAATGACATTGATGTACAAGAATGCTAAAACAGGTTTACATTTCAGGGGGCTCTCGTCAAACATGAAATCTCAAAGTGTAACTAGAACCAACCAATTTCCTCAGTTTTGCTAATCTGACGGGTAGAAAGCGAGTCTCTCTTAGGTGAGTGGGAAAGGAGGCAGGGAAGGCAAATTCTTCTGCAGCTGTGCAGTTTGCTCCCTCAAAAATCTTGTGCTTCTTACTGGATTGGGTGGCTTTTGGAGAGGAAGGGCTCTGCCTGGAGCACAGGGAGTTTCTCTGTTAAAATGACACTGTCAAGAACTTCTAAAATTCCAGTTTACAATTTTTTTTTTTTTTTTTTTTGTTTGCTTTTGGTCAGGTTTACCCAAACTTTCCTTTTATTTTCTTACTCTCCTCCTTTATTGGCTACCTGCTCCTGATTAAGTCAGCTTGTGTAGCTGGAGGGTCTCTGTTCGTGGTGGTGTTTGGAGTATCTGGAAGAGAAGCCCAGTGTAGTTTGAAGTTCTCGTGCTGGGTTTTGTACTTTTTGCACACTCACTTCTTTCCCTGAGAGTTTTACTCTTCCTGGCTTTCTCCTGTAATAGGTGAAGGGCTCTTAATTTTTGGTGGCAGAAAAGAGAAGCTGCACGCAAAGTGTTGTCACAATGTTTTGACAAAACCAACGAGGTAAACAAGCAAGTTCCATTTTTATTCCTGATTCCTTCTGCTGTTGCCATCTCCTGTGTGGTTGCAACAAAGAGAGTTTCAGCCCAGAGCTTTTTTCAAGCCTGTGGTTCCTTTTACTCTGCTCACTTGCACATGATTTAGCTCGTTGGCACCGCAAAACGTGTGTGGGTTGTGAGCGTGGCAAGGAGATACGTATATAGAGTTTAAAGCCAGTTAAGGTTAATTTAAATGGACTTCCAAAATTATAACCTTTGTTAAAAGCCTGTTTTACCCAGAGTCTAATTGTTGGGCCTGAAGTTCATGGCTTTCTTTTTCCTGTGAAGTGGGATCTCTTTGTGTTGGGGTGGCTGAGGGTGATGGGCTGGTGGTGCAAGGAGGATGCTCCTCTCCAGGACGCCTCTCTGGTGTGTCAGCTCCACTGCCGGAGTCGGGCTGCCTGCTCTGCTCCCATCAGAGAGGCTGCTTCCCTTCTCCCTCTCCACTCATGCCAGATGGTCCTGGGGCTGCTCTGGGAGTTCCTCTTAGCCTGCCTATCCTTCTTTTTCACTTTTTATCTTTCCAAAGCGTTTCAGTTCCTGACGAGACTGTGTTTCAGCAGCACTGCAGTCTGGGGGAAGGGCAGCTCACACAGGAGTCCAAAATGCATCCTGCTTCTTGTGAAATACAAGTGGGCCACGAGGCTTTACTGGGCAGCATGTTGCTTGTTGTTAGTGCAGAACAGCTGCAGATAGCAGAGAGAAGTAAGGGCCAAATCATCCATTTTTAGGGGTTCAGTGTTAATTCTCCAGTGGCATTTTGGATATTTTACTGCAATTTGGATGGTGTAGACGTTGCTGCTGGAGAAGTGCAACAGAAGGGAAAGGATGAGTGGGTTTGCTGTGTCACTAACAAAGGCATTTCCTGAGCTGGCAGACTCAGGGCAGGTACCAAGATGGGTGAAAAGAGTTTGTCCAAGGGGAGAAGCTCCCAGCAGTCACAGCAGACAGGGGTTGTCTGTCTGCAGGGTGGGAAAAGGCTTTTGGAGCAAGGCAGGAAGGTCAGAGCTGGCAGAGGTGGACGACCAAGGTGCACCTGGGCTTCTGTTGGAGTGTGTCAGCATTTGCACAGGTGTTGGGGGTGGGGATGGCACTTGGAGAAGCTCACAAGATCCTGATGGCAGTGGCTTTGGCAGAGCCTTTGGCACAGGCAACCAAGAGATGTCGGGCAGCTGGTCCAGGGGATTGTGGGGCACGAGGGCTGAGCTCCCTGGCTGGGGCAGCTCTCCTGGTCCCATCCCTGCAGCTCAGTGTCTGAAGCCAGATGAGCAGTCGTGTGCTTTGGGAAAGTTGGAGCATGTCACTCCTGCCTCCATAAAAGTAGTAACCAGCTGTGTAGCCTGTTTGAGGCAAAATACCACAGAAGAGGGAGAGTTGAAGTCATACAGCGAGGAATGAGGCAAGCTTTCACAGAAAAATGTCAGCTGGAGATTAAGTGAGAAAAGAGAGAGATGCAGGACTTCTGGCCTCGCTGTCTGTCTTTTGAATGTTGACTGATGGAAACAAGACAGAGAAAATAGCTGGATATCCCCAAACAATGTTTCACTGTCCCTCCGCAGGTCGATACTTGCTGGCGCTCCTTTGCCTGAGGAGGGGACCTGGTCCTGAGCCTTTTGCTCTGGAAGGCACCACAGCCAGCCAAGATGAAGGCCTGTAAATTCTGTGTGTGTGTGGTGGTGTCTCGGTTTGGGTGACCCTGTGCTGGACGTCCCCAGTGTTTGCAGTAGCTCTGCAGCTCAGGTCAGGTGTGTGGTTCTGCAGCAAAGTTCTGTTCCTGTGTGACGTACCTTGGGTTTGTCATGGAGCAGTCTCAGAGCACAGGACCTGGTCTGGTTTGGGTTAACTAAGACAAAAGACGAGTTCTACCAGCCAGTGGGTATTAGGTTCATCAGACCAGGCTAGAGCTCACAGGAGATTAAAATACCCAAAACACAGATAATGTGACTGTCCGGTCCTGGGCAGGGACTGCTTTGCTGTCAGGCTTGGCTGTGGCTGTGCTGATGGCTCTGAGAAGGTGGCCCCAGGTAAAACAGGAGACTACCTGGATGAATGGCCTGGCCATTTCTGCACCTTATCTTGAGCCTTAGGTTCATGCCATGGCAAACCTCTGCTCCATTCTGGATCAACTTTTAGCTTGGTTTGAGGGGGAACCTGCTGGATCTTCCCAGCAGGGAACTCGGTCATTACTTGGATGATTCCTTGGCTTTGCTGGTCATTGGTTGGTTTGCTGTCCATCCTGATGTTAGCTTTGCAAAAATAAACACCTTAGCCCTTTCTGAGTCTTAGGCCAGGTAGCAGACTGAAGTGCAAAGAGGACTGGCTGCAGTACCAGCTGTGGGGGTTTGTGCTGAGCCTCCTTGGCTGTGGTGCTGAAGGGTTTATTTCTTGAAACACTACCTTGAAATATGCAGGAGGCAAAGAAATAAAAAGCTTCATTCTTTCTGTTGGAGATGAGAGAGGTGTGGATTTACATCTGCAGTGGGGAAGGATGTGCCCCTCTTGGTTAGCCAGACCTTGGAGGGAGGGGGCTCTTGTGGGACCTGCCGTCTGTGTGCCTGTGGGATGGCAGGTGAATGTCTTGGAGAGATTTAGACAGCTTTTCTGAGGAAAACCTCCTCATGTTGAAATGTCATCTCAGTCATGACATTGATTTCTGTAGAGAATTGCTTGTAAAGGTGGCATGCAAGCTGCATCGGAAGCCCCATGACCATGTTGCCCCCAGTGGGTTTGGATGTGGTACTGGACATGGTGCAGAGACTGTGACAGCCCCAGTGGGTGAACATCTTTGTACAAGACATTGTGTCTCACTGAGGCACCTCAGTGGTTTTGGCTGTGAGGTGGCACTGTCATCCTTGCAGGAGGGTCTGGGAGCTGAGCCTGGGCTCTCAGACATCACCATCATCACCATCATCATCATCATCATCATCATCATCATCATCATCATCATCATCATCATCATCATCATCGTCCTACTGGACTGATGCAGGGCCAGCACTGGCACAGGGCGCTGCAGGGGCTCTGCTGTGGGTCTGCCCCCACTGGCATGATCTGAGCTCCTCTGTGTCCCCACAGTGCTGATGTGGCCAGTGCTGAGCTCAGAATCCATACCATGCATGCCTGGGTAGTTTCTGTCGCTGGGAGCTGAGGGTCAGGAAATCAGCAGGGCTGGTTTTTCCATTGCTGGTGAATGTCTGGGATGTGCAACTTGGGCTCAGATTGCTGGGTGCCCATCGTGTATGCAGTGCCCTCCAGCTGGGATATTAGAGGTTTGGTGGGTTTTGTTCTCACTCTGGGTAGAAAGGCAGCTGTCATGTGCCACAAGACAGGAGAGTGATTGTGCATCAGGCAGGACCTGCCTGTTGGGACATTTGGGAGCAGCACTGCCATTTGAAGGGCAGCCACATGGATTGGGCTTGTTCTAATGTCTCCCTGGGGAATATGTTTTATTTCTCCACGCTCCATCCTGGTTTCACAACAGTGCAGTGCAGGATGATGGCTTTATTGCCCACAGTCTCCTGAGGTTTGGGACCTGCCTGCGCTTGCCTTTTGCTTGGGCACTCCAAGGGGAGGGAGAGTCTGCACTGGCACATCAGCATCAGCTGGTCCAGGCTCCTCAGAACTCACCTGGTGGTCGAGAGGTGAGCTCTGGGGTTTCAGGGACCAGCCCCTCTCTCTGTGTCAGTCCAGCAGAAGCAGGTCCAGCTGCCTCACTTTTGGGTGAGCTGGGAAGGCTTGCTGATCTGTCAGTATTTCAAGAAATGCCAGGGCTAGGAATTGTAGAGAAAGGATTTTGTGAAATCTGGTATTTAAACCTCCCACTCGAGTGATGCTGAGGAGAGCTGGCAACGTAGCATTGGCTTATCAGGAGCTGTGTGGGCAGGTCAGCTTAAGAATAATGTTGTGTGAGCAGCACCAGAGGTGAAGGAAAGAAACTGGTGTCCTGTCAGGTACAGAGTTTAAATGGGGTCAGAATTTCTTTTTATTAAAAAGATTGTTTTATTTAAATAATAAATGACAGTAGGATCACTGTTGCCAGGGGCTGCTGAAGGGCAGCAAGGCAGGTCTGAGCAAAGCAGGGACTAGAGGCTTTGAATTATTTTCTGTCATTAATAACTCTGGACTAAGCGCTACAAATTCATGTAAAAGTCATCTCTGCTTTCATGCCTGTGAACAGTTTGGTTTGTGGATAGGTCTGCTGTGTTCAGAGGCTCATTCCATCTTGAAAAAAAACCAAAATTTGGTATCTGAGCCACACCTGTCAATAAAAGTCCTGGAAAATGAGTCTTGGCATGCTTTTGCAAGGCCGTATGTCACTTATCTTGTCCAATGAAAGTCCCTAATTGGTGGTTTAAAGTAATTAAAAAAAGAATCTGTTAACGGTCAGTCTATTTTTAGTTTAAAGATGGACTTTATATGGTCATAAAGTAAAATTCTTTGCTTAATTATGGGAATTGAAGTACCCTATCTTGATTGCACTAGGAACTGCACAGAGAGTGCAAGGAGGACATGCTTTACGAGTGGTTATCTGCAGATAAATTAATATACAGGGCAACAAGTGGAGGCACTCCAAGTTCCAGAAAGCATCCTGAGGCCAGAACTGCTGAGCTGGTGGGGCCGAGATGGCATCAAACCCTCTGCAGATGATTGGAGTCCATTCCCACCATGGCTGCCTTGCCTTGTATTTGTGGAGACTTGGAACTGGATGGGATTAAAGGGGCTATTTGTAACTAAAGGCTTGGTTGAGGTGTTGGTTTGTGTTCTGGAAGTGCCTCCAGAAACTGGGGCAGCAGCTGTGGGAGGTTTGAATGGCAGAGGATTTGATGGTGGGACGTACAAGCTCCTGATGATCAGGAGATCTGTCCACCCATGTGCCTGTTGAGTGGACAAGTAGATCCTGGAAGGTGTCAGAGTGCCTGGGGCAAACCTGGGGCTGTCATTCTTAAAGATGAGTTACCTGGGGAGCTAAATTTGGGAGCCTGGGAAGAAGATACACTATTCAGACATGGCAGTACCTCTTCCCAAAGTCTTAGTGTGTGTGCCTGGGGAAAGGTGAAGTGAAGAGCCATGACTTCTCAGGATGGGCTGGTTTTCACTTCAGCCAAGGCAGCCCTTGACTGGTGGCACGGGAAGTGGACGGGTTTGGGGAGGATGGACTGAACACAGCTGAGGCTGCCGAGGCTGTTCAATGTGGGGTATGTGGGTGTTGAGGGCAGAGTTGTGTGCACAGGAAGGACAACCAGCTGCCAGGCTGTGGGCTGGAGTCAGGAATGGGCACATCTGCACACCAGTGTGGAAACGTGAGACAAAAATAGTTCTTGTAGAATGTTTGGTGGCACAGCTGGTCTGATTGAAACATGGTGGGGGTGCTGAAATTCAATCAGATACTGCATTACCTGCCATCACACTGTACTGAGCAGGTGTGCTGGGGCACAAAGGGGGAACACCACATCTAAAATTTGCTGTAAAATCTGAGAGGAAATTGGAGTAGCGAAGACCAAACAGCCACGTTTATGTTGGATATAAATTCTATATTTAAATGACACAGATGTATTAGAAAGTTTTCTATTCCAGACAAGAAGGAAGTTGTGGATTTCATGGGGCTTGGGAGAAAACCAGGCTCATGCATCTTCATAAACCTGTAAGAAAAAGTAGATTCCATTATGGCCACGCTATAAGCCAGATTGTTTGGGAAGGAGCTGGCTGACATTTTGGTGAGCAAACACCTCAATTTAGTTAAAGGATCATGTCTTGTAACAGCCTGATCTAGAGTTAGCCTTGCTTTAGGACTAAGATGCAAGAACTAGTTCAAGATACAATTACTGTGGAGTTGTTAAGTAGCAGCAACCACAGAACAGCCACAGGTTCAGCATCCTCGGGGTGGAAGGTGGCTGGACTTGAAGTGAGTCTTGTGTTAGAAATATTGCAGGGGGGAAGATCAGAAAAATCAAGTCTTTGGACTTGTCAAGGCAGCCCTGTAGATACCTGGAAAGGTTACAGGCATCTGGGTGAGACAGAACTCTGTCATGAAGGAGTGAAGTGAAACAGTTGTTAAAAGTAGTTACAAAGAAAGGGAGTTCTGGAGTCTGGGAAGACTCCACGAAAGGACAGAAGTCCAGGTCTTGAGGAGAAGACTGAAAGAGCCATGTGGTAGGGCAGGTAATCATGATCTGGAAATAAAGCAGTTTAGCTTTGCAGAGCTGGGGGCCTTGAGGAGTAAATCCTGTCTGAAAGACATCAGAGAGAGGGCTGGGGAGAAAATCTGGGAGTGCAGGAGTGGAGACACAGTTCATGTCCCACACTACTTAGTGCTACTGGAGTGACTTCCCCATGTCATTCAGGAGCACAGGGCATGTTTGAGAGCCTGCCATCACCCAGCCCCTTTGGTGGTAAGGATAAGGAGCCTCCTTCTGAAACTCAGGTGTTTGAGGCAGAGATGCTGCAGCAAAGTAGGAAATTCAGGTGGAAGAGCAACAAGGGGTTTTAAATGAGCTTGGGAATGAAACACTAAAGGTACTAGCAAATCCAGGCCTGTTAAAAAACAGTTTAGTATTCTTCATGACTAGTTAACATCCTAATGTCAGGTTATTATTTTTTTAATTAAAGTATTAATCAGGGCACTGGGAATTACAGATCAGCAACCCTGAACTTTGAGAAGCTGAAATGCTGTAACTCTTCAGTGAGTGAGAAGTGGAAAGCAACACACTTTCTGCAAAGAAGGGGAGTTGGACCAGGTGGTCTTTGAAGGTCTCTTCCAACCAAACCATTCTTTGATTCTATGATCAATCTTGTTTTCTGGGCCATCTACCCAGAATCTTTGTATATGTTGACAAATAGCAGGAGGTGAAGAATGAACTGACCTTTATTTGAGCGTTTCAAAAGGTTTTTATCAAGTGCTTCCAAGAAGGCATTAAAATATGTTTGTAATGAGAAGAGAAATATCCCAGAGCCCTTCTTTGGTTGCAGTTGATGTTGATCACTTGAACAGCACAAGGTAGACTTAAATCTAGTTGGAGAAGGTGATCAAAGGCTTCCAAGTCTAATATCTTTGAGCAAATGAGTTTTCTTTCGTGGTTTCATTAAACCCAAAGTTGCTGGGTTGATTTTCATTAAACTTTTCTGATGGACACAACTAAGTCCAGGCTGCAACATCTGGCTGGGCAAAGGGGAGAAGAAACAAGCCCAGAATCCTGGATAGCACGGGATCTGGATTTGTCCTGCAGTGCAACACCCCCAATTCAAATTCCTGCCCTGAGCTGGACTTGCAGGTCTGCCAGATCCCAGGGCATGCCTCAGCTGCTGAATTTGTGGGTATGTTCTGTTTAGTTTTGTTTTGACCAAGAAAAATCCTAAAAGGTTTTTGGTTTGATGATGGGCAGAAAGGGAGGGAGCAGGAAGAGAGGGCTGGGCAGCACCTTCCAGGTCTTGTCTAGCTCTGTCCTTGGTGTGTGTTCACACACAGACCTGTGTTGCTTCTCTTCCCAAGAGACCCAGCAGGACCCACAGTAACTGCTGTCAGCCAGAGCAACCCTTTGCTGCTCTGGCTTCATTTTAGGCTTCTTAAAAGTCTGGAAGTCATGACAAATACCCTGCCTTCTCCCAGTAGATCGTGGTACCAGAGAGTGAGTGCTCTGATAAGTTGTTGGCGTTTGCAGTAGGAGCAGATTTACTGCAGATACCACGAGACTTTTGGTCAGAGTTTATGTCTAAAGACAAGATTTGGCAGTTGTTGGAGCAGAGTGGTTGGGTTATATTGAAAAAGTGACTCCAGCCTGGCCATGGCTGGAAAATTAGGCAGAGCTTGATAATGTCTGGGTGTCCTGTGGATGTGCAGCAGTGGGGCTGGCCCTGGGAAACGTGAGGCAAGGGGGGAAAAAGCAATTTTTAATTTTCCACCAGTATTGTTAGGCTGTAAATGAGCTGCAAAATTGAAGAATATCCAATTCTGTTAGCAGAGCAAATGAAGTGAAGGTGTGTAGCCTGGCACAGGGACCCTGCATGTCCCAGGTGAAGGTGCTCAGGTCTGTGAGGATGCTGAGCTGAGCTCACCTGTGCCATGGCTCATTCGACCCCCACAGTGTCCCTGTGCTGTTCCTCCTGGTCATCGGGTGGTTGTCACTGGCACAACCTTTGTCCCTACCCCCTAGAGATTCCTTAGATTGCTCACTTCTAGTTAAACTATACCAGCTGACTTTGAAGTATTCAATATAAAACCATCATGATATGCTTGCATGGTAGTTATTTGATGTAAGAAAACAATTTCTCGTGCTCTCTCTTTAGGAATTTGGGCTTGGAGTTTCAGTGGGGAGTGTTGTACGTACCCAACTGCACAGGGTCAGGCCCATCTCTGTTTTAAAGTGTATTTCACATCTCAGATTAGAAAACAAACCAGAAGATGAGGTTGTTACGGGCTCAGATGATCACAGTGCTAAAGGCTCCGTCCTCGTAGAGACCTGCACGGCTGCTTTGTTGTACCTGCTGTCAGAGCTCTGGCGTTTTGGTCATAGTATTTTCTTCTAAATGTACTGAGTATACTCGCCTTTAATCCTGTTAGGTACCGATAGTTACTGTTGGTATTCTGTGCATTAGCTCTGTACTGGCATTCACATTGGACGAGGCTTAATATCGTGAGTGTCAAAGATGACTTGAAAAAGGAAAATTAATTTATACCCTTTTTGTGTGGTTCTACCCCGTGTAGCAGGGGGTTAGTAGAAGTACCAGGAGTGCTACAACTGTCTTCCCCCTTTTACTTGCTGTGATTCTCTGTAGGAGAAAATACAGATTTAAATCTATTTTTCCATTCTTTGGAGACACTGAGATACTATCACAGTGAGGTCCATGGAAACACCCAGACAAACTGGGCCATCATGCAGAGATAAGGCATCTTTTCCATTTGTTCTTTTTTTTTTTTCTGCTGTCCATTCTCCAAGCTTTTTTTTTTTTTTAATGTAAAAAAGTTATTCCCTCATCTGTCCAGTGCAACATCCTCTAGGATATTTGTGGTCTTCCAGAACAGGTAGACAGGACTGGAATAACTAATGCCAAAAATTGCCCACAGCAAGGGAGAGAAATCCTTGTTTTCGAGACAAAAGCCCATCCAGACCTTTTTCAGACACCCCACAGCACACCACAAGGGTATAAATCCCAACTTTTTCTTTTCCAGGTGATCTTCCAGGCCAAGTAGCAGAGGGCAGGGTTTGCCCTCCAGGCGGGGCTCGGCCCCGGCACAGCCGGGGTTCCGGCACCTCGCCGGGCGTTCAGGGAGCTCCATGGGGTTGGCTTTCACCATGTCCTCAATTGGGATCCCCAGGGCAGAAAAATTAGGACTTTCTCAGTTAAAGAAAAGGCCAAAAGTGAAGCAAAGTCTCTGGAGAGTTGTGTTTCCCCCCAGCAGTGACGGCCCCTCAGCACCCGCTTCTGTTCAGCCAGGACCCCCCGGGCCAGTCCTGCTCGGGTTTTAGCCATCTTGACCTCATGTTTGCAAATATTATTGGTAATATAATGCTCTATGTACAAATGTCTGTGTGGCTCATGTGTATGTTTCTGTGGTTCAAGTCAGCCACAGACTTCTGGAATTTCATTGTACTTTGGTTAAATGTTGGACTTTTAACTCTTCTACTGTATGGCTTCTTGATTTCTCTTGTCCAATGTGGACCAACTCTATTTTTGGAAATAAATAAGCATGTAAATAAAATGAATGGGTTTATGCCACTTATAAGAAAATGCTTTATTTAAAATATACACTCAGTCTTGTATATTTTATGGTATCTCAGGGAGCAGCTGAGGCTCAGGCCCAGCAGCCTTGGGGCTGAGATACCATATTATGTACAAACTCACTTCCAAGTGCTTTTGGAAGAAGACTTCCCATCTCCTGAGCCAAACCCCTGTAGGACCAACCTTGCGGAGGAGGGAGGGGGGAATCCAGAAACACGTAGTTTAAGGGGAGTAAAGAAATAAAACAGGACTTTCCTCTCAACACAAGGCTTCTGGTTTGAGGTGTCCGGGTGCCAGGGATGCCACGGGGCGGTTCTCAGCTCCTGCCTGGGAGCACGTGGAGATCAGGAGCACGATGACATCTTTTTTTTTTTTTTTTTTTTTTTTTAATTTCTCCATATAAACCAATATTTACCAGTAATCCTGTGTTTCTGTTTTTGTTTTTTGGCAGACTTTTACCAGTAAATATCGGTTTATTCCTGAAACCAGAAGCCCTAAACATACCTTTGTTTATAAGGTCAGTTGGCATTTTGTCTCTCTCGTTCCCCACTCCCCCCCAGTACAACCCAGCAGGTGATTGAAAGGTACCGAGTTCTCTTTCTAGTTTTCCTGCTCTGCATCTCTGGGAACTGGAGCCTGCAGGACCTAGAGCCTTCTGTTGGTAACGTAGACCCAAGTTTACAAGTTATTCTTTTACCATTTCAAATCCTGCTTTTAAGGACAGAGCTGTTCCCTCCTGCCCACCACGGGAAGTGGTAGAAACCCCTGCAAAGGCCTAAATTGCTCCTCCTCTCCGAAGCCTGCGGGTAGGTCTCTCACAAGCATCTTCAGGCTTGGGGCTGAGAAGATAATTGATCCCAAAATAGACACTAAAAACTGCCATTTCTGGTTTACAGTGAGCGGGACTGGGGGAGGGAAGGGCGGGAAAGGAGTTTGGTAATTATTTTTTCCCCCCATTTTTTTTTCTAGAAAGCAATTGCGACATGGGGAGGAGGGAAAGAGTGTGAACAAGCCCCTTCCTAAACTCATTGTAAACTCTTCCTCCAAGGCTGGGAGAAAGGGCAAGTGAAAGTTCTGATCCTTAAAAGGACATTGCTGGGTGTCTGGGACCCCAAAAGCAGCTGGTGATGTTTAAGGATGGGAATCACTTTTGGTTTATCCCAGGACAAATAGACTTGGGAATGAGTATTGAAGGCTCTTTCCCCACAAGTGTTTGCCACCCAAACACAGCAGCATTTTGCTAATACACCAGAAACAGAGAAGTTTGTGAGGGATAGAAAATAAATTGGCTGCATGTTCCCAGCCAATTTTTTTTCTCCCAAGCAAACAAAATGATAAAAAAAAAACCCCAACACCCAAACCCCATCCCTGACCCCCAAAAAGGTGATCTCCCAAAAGAGCAAGTCAAAGAGGATCTCAGAGATGCAGGTTTGATGTGTTGTGTGGTTGGCAGGGGTGTTTTTGGCAGAGCTACAGCCCAACCATGTCCCTTTAAGGAGCACCATGGCTCTTTTCCTCCTCATGAAGCCTAAGCTGAGGGTTTTGCCGTTCCTGAAGCTCCTGCAGCCTTAGTTGGAGTCCAGAATGAGGGGAGCCCTTCCAGCTGTGCACTTTGAGCTGAAAACTACCTTTCCTCCCCTTTTGCAGCCTGGGTGGTTCTGATTGCTGGCAGTTCTGTAATACAACCTTAATCTGAGCAGTTGAGGCTGGTCCTACCTTGTCTTCAGACGTCTTGCGGAGGACTCCTGTGGCCAGTTTGATACTCAAAAGCTACACCCCACCACCAGAAGTCACTTTCTGTTTTTTTCCAAAGGCAGTGATAGCTCACCCTCTCTAGCTCTAATGGAAAACATGATAATTGCAATGCAACTTTCTAATAAATTGTTCATATATTCATAATTCCATTGCAATCCCAAATTGGAGAAGAGATCTGTTAAAGGTATATATTAGTCTAGATTTTTCTTATTGTAAATACTGTAATTTTATAATACTGTCAATATTTTATTAACTTAGAAATATTTAACAGAGTTTAATCTATGGTAGTTGATTTATTTATAGGTTTATGTTGCAGCCAATTACATTCTAATGTAAGATTAACTTTCAGCATGTAAACATTGAGTGAATATTGGAAAGATTAAGAGAGAAAACTCTCACTCTTAATCTGTAATATTAATCCCCAGTTCCCAGATGGGAATTATTTAATGAAATATTAGGAGGTTTCAAGACTCATGAACTTAATAACTGCAGTTGGATTTGAAAACATGAATTTTGAGATGTACCTGGCTCTTCCACCCTGTGAACAAGTTCCCTTCAGTACCTGCTCTCTATAGCACGGAAGTCTTTATTTTGAGCAAAGGGACACTGTCAGATCAATTCTAGATTTTTTGGGGGGGAAAAACCAAAATGCAGC
Organism: Hafferia zeledoni; assembly: GCA_035583235.1. Taxonomy (NCBI): domain Eukaryota; kingdom Metazoa; phylum Chordata; class Aves; order Passeriformes; family Thamnophilidae; genus Hafferia; species Hafferia zeledoni. The sequence continues at coordinate 7,432,251 of JAWWEV010000169.1, read as the reverse complement.
CCTGGTGCATGTGTATTAATTCTGTTTGGATTGCAAGGGGAACAGCTCCTCTCCTGAGGGTTTGGGTCCCTGGCCAGAGCATTCCTGTGGCTGGGAATGCCGCATCCTTCATCCCTGCAGCCGGGCAGGGGTGGAACTGCGGCTGCCCCGAGGGGTTTCCACAGTCCCAGTGTGTTCCCACAGTCCTGCCATTCCCGGCACCGGCGCAGTCGGAGCTCGGAGACATTGGCAAAACTGCACAAAACTGAACCCTGCCAATTTTTGACCAAAGTCTTTGCTTTTTTAAAATTTGAAGTCTCTCTCTCTCTTTTCACCTGATGGTGTCCCTTTAGCATCATAAAGATGTTCAGGTTCTCTGAAAACCATGGGAAGTGATTTTCTTTTCAAGGCAGGGGAGAATTGGTCTGTCATGTGTTTGCAACGCAACTTGCATAAAAATACCAAAAATATCTCGAGGGTTTTCACAGGCGTTGTAATTTTTTGAGTGTAAAAGTTAATCTTGATTAGAGATGTGCCAATCTATACTGCTTTCCTGTAGTGTTGTTACACTTAGGCATTTCAGTTCACTTACAAATATATACTGTAACAGTATACTTTGTACAGATTTATTTAAAATTTATTTGAAAACTGAAATAAAGTAGGCAGAAAATAAAGATATTTATTTTTCATTTGACTATGTAAGAAGGTATCATTCTTTTGGTTTTAGTGCACTGGTGTACCAAGGCTCAGAACCACTGCTTTCTCCAGCTCATAGGATGCTTTTCCAGACTGTGGATACGTGTATGTGTACTGCTGTGTTGATAAGTAAAAACCAACGATGGAGTTCGTTGCTTTTATACATCCCAAAGAGAAGTTCTCCACCGTTCACTGTCTGTTTTCTGACCGAAAAGGCGTTTGTGAACAGTGTTCACGCCAGCTCTGCCATCCCACCCTCACATCAGCTCACACCAATGCCAGGATGGGAGGAGTTGCCAGCGGACCTTCCCCAAAACACCCCGGGCCGCAGTGGCATCGTCAGGGAGCAGTTCAAACCTGTGTCCTTTGGGCTTTGTGTAAAGCAAATGCAGAACGAGAAAAATCGAGGTGTTAAATCCATTAGAAAACCAATTCCTTATTGTACAGTAGTATGGAGATCTCTAGTCAACCTGCCATTAATAATAGATTCTTATTTTTTGAATGATCTATTTAAAAGAACAGCAAGCATTGTATTTGCTAGTAAATCTGAAGTGTTTACATGGAATTACTAAATAAATTATTTGATCTAAGATGGCTCTCATCAGTGCTGATTTTTGATAATGGAAATTCATTTTGGCAGCTGCTTTTTTAGTTCCTGATGTTCTTTAAAGTCTTCTGAAGCAGGTTTTTTCCACTGCATCCCTGTGGTTCCAGTTAGGTTCTGAGGAGGAGGCAGAGCCTGATGGGAGTGCTGGCTCATGTTTTCCAACCCCCTCCAGGAGGCTGCCCCTTCACATCCCAAATAGCTGAGATGGAGCAGGATGCTCTGAGCCCAAAGCACTTCACAGAATCATAGAATGGATTGGGTTGGAAAAGACCTCCGAGATCATCAACTCCAACTCTTGGTCCAACCCCAGTCCCTTTACCAGATCATGGCACTCAGTGCCATGGCCAAGCTCAGGTTAAAAACCTCCAGGGATGGGGAATCCA
>JAWWEV010000169.1:7391428-7430486 GCA_035583235.1 Hafferia zeledoni | reverse complement strand
AAAAAAAAATAACACACCCCCCCACCCCCCCCCCCGCTAAAATTCCCTACACCTGTTGAACGTTCTGCACACACCACATTTAGTAGTACCTGTGCAATGAATTTATTGCCAAATGGAGAAAGGAGGCTCCCCAGTGCCCACAGGGCAGTAAGAACATACCTCCTTCAGTATTTGGTATCTCCTCATCAGCTATGCTGAATGACTTACATAGACAAAACCAGCAGAGATACTGTCTTATTTCATGCTCTACTAAAATCTTCTAACAGCCACATTTTCTGAAATCTAACCAAAATGCTAAGATCTACCAAACATTTAAGTGTTTATTTGCTGTAATAAGCAGCTGTGGCGTTATGCAAATATAGCTCTATGTGTAATTAGTGTGTATTGTGATAAAGTTGCCAGTTATTAATTAATAGAATCAGAAAACCATTTTCTTTGTGTACTGTCATTTTCTATATAAGATCAGACACTGCATGCATATTCTTAGCTGAAACTATAAATAGCATTTAATAAATGATACAGGAAGTATTGCCTTAGTCTACATTCTATTCTTTGGCTGTTATGTACTTTCTTTTAATCTGTGTCCCCAACTTTGGGGTTTTCACATTAGTTCTAGAACAATCAGCTTTGACACAATTATGTCCTTCCATAACTGCTTCATGCTTAAAAAACAAATGGAGGTTGTATTTGCTGCAGGACTGAACCTCAGTGACCCTCTTTATCACTCCTATTGCACATTTTCCATTACAAGGGCTTCCTGTTTTCCCAAAGAATATTAGAGCGACAGAAGCATTTCCCCTGTGTGTATTGCTTTCAATGAATCCAGATTAATATTGAAGGCAAGCTTTTCTCCTGCTGCACTGAAGGGACAGACTGAGCCAGGCACAGGATGCCTCTCCTGTACTGCATGCAAATCCAGTCTCCTTCTGAAAATGGCAGTGTATGGAAGTCTTCAGACTGGCCTACTCCATTTCTGAGGATTTTCCTCTTCATTTTATCTGTTCCTGTTTTTCCTGTTCCTTTCCTTCACTTTATATTATCCCTTGATTTTTTACAACCTATTATTCTTTTCACAAACAACCATCTATTAACTACCTGCCATAAAATCCCTTAATTCTGCTAATGTTGGCCCTGGTTCTGCAATAAGGAGAATCTCTCTAAGGTCCAGAGAAATATATTTAGGTCTCCTAGCGCAAAATGTTTTCTTCTCTGTATTTTTTTTCCATCAAAACCTCTTCTGCTTATATCAGGAAAAAAACCTGATTTCAAAGCAACCATCCACCACTATTACACCAGATTTGTTTAAATTCCACTTGTAAATGCCACTGATTGATTGATAATAGGCATCCCCTTTGTTTGTTTGTTTCAGGCAGAGATATGATAAACTTTATGCTGAATGAAGGAAGAGTTGAGAAAGCCTGAGATAATAGTGAAAATAATATAAACAGACAATGTTTTCTTTTTGTATCAGAACATGTGTATTAGTTGTGACATACTGCATCAGAGATTGTTCTGCAATTAGAGATTTTCATTTTAATCAGGAAGCACTTTTTAAACATAAAGGTAGAATTACAGACAACTAAATGAACTCTCACACATATTGAGCTCTACCACTGCATCTCACTTAATCATGGTGAAATGTGTAACTCCCTTAATTAGCATAGCCAGAGTGAACTAAATTTTATTTCACATTTACTTTCTATGGGCCTTACTTATTCTGTAGCTCTTTTTATGAAGCTGTGCAGTATATTAGCAGTCAAGCCTGTCACACAGAGAACATAACTTGATTATTCATTGGCAAGCTTATTCCAAAACAGATCATTCTAATGGATGAAATCTAAATATGCATCAGACCTGTTAACACATACATTCATCAGTTTGGCTCTATGGACAGCAGCAGACTTCATTGGTCCATGGCTAAACAGTACACTACATTCCCACACCATTTGTTTCTCCAGCTGTTCAGCAGGTCCATGCTAACCAAACTCAGTGCTGAAAAACCAGTGCTAAATATTGCTGTCCCAGTGCAGACCCAAAATCCCAAGCTCTTTCTCACAGACCAGTGACCTTTTCAACCTTCATCACAGCTCCCAGAGGAGAAAAATCACAGAAAACTGAAAGAATGCTTATTGCGAAACAAAACATAGCAGCTAAAACTTCAGCAATCCCTCCACCTTTCCATATAAAGCCCTACTTTAATTAAAAAGTCCTTAAGATAGCAGGCCTCAGCTTTGCAAAGCATATCCCTGATATCCCAGTTCACCCAGAGCCTCCAAAGAGACACAAATTCCAACAGACAGGAGGAAGAAAACTGCTCTCCAGCTTTTGGAAAAGTAAACCATATTGTCTAGAGACAACAAAAGGGAAACTTTTGAAGGTCAGGCTATTCCCAATTCAGGGAGCTGCCTAAGGAATGGGAAGATAACAAGAGCACAGAAGCACACAGCCTGACAGCCACTGTTTGTGATTGCTCCCCAAAGCTTTGTCTGTTTGTCTCACAGGATGATGTTCATGGAAAGCAGAACATTTGCTAGTGAATAGCTCTGTTCCTGTGAATCGCAGACAGTGTGGCAAATACATGTCACAGGGGTGTGGGTACAGCCTTCTCATTGAAAATGTAGGTGTCATACTGCCTTAGGATGAAAATAAACACATCAGTGCTTAAATCTGTTGTTGCTACATTATAGTCACTATATTACGGCATCATACAATACATATTTACGTTTCTAGCAGCTTCCTCTGAATAAACAGGAGCATTTCCTACTTTGCATCTTGTGGATCAGAGCACTGAATTCGCTTTTTACAGCCCTTTGCATACTGGATTCCAAATATGCTTGGCCTCTGTGCTTGCATTAAATTATACTTGTTCACCTCAAGGTTTCTTCATTTGGCTTGGGAAGCATGTATTTCCTTACACAGATCTTCAGGAAGTGATAATGTGAGAGCATGCAGTGAAATGTCAACAACTCCTTGCCCACTTTCTAGGTTTGAGACTGGCTGTTGGAGGAATTCACTATCCCTCAGGACTTTGCCCAGCAGTCCCACTGTAGTGCCTGGCATGCACAGTAATGTCCACACCCTTTGGTGTGCCCTTGCCACTCAATAAGCCTCTCTGCCCCATTCTCCATCCTGTTTCTTGGAGGTTGAGGAGTGTAGAGGACCTGACACCACTGTGGCTTTCCATGTTTTTAACAGCTCATCCAGCCAGCAATCAGAAGGAGTCTACAGATGAGACTGAGGGTAATGGAGAACATCCAGCTGGCCTTTTATTTAAAAGTCCCTGAAATACGTATCATATTTTAAATTGCTTATGATCTGTCTTCAGCAAGACCTTCCTCTCGACCCGCCTCCATCCCTTTCCTTCTCCCTAGGCAGCCTGTGGGAAAGAACCCCACCCAAACAGGAGCCACAGCTACTGCTGCAAGATCAAGCAAGCAATACAGCCCTGTGCAGAAAGCAGCTTCACTGCACAAATTTATATTTTACATCACATCAGGAGAACAAAAAAGAAAGAAAAAAGGACCATTAATGTTTCATGAAACAACTCCCATCCTTGCTACAACTGACAGGATAAAAAAGATACAGTCATTAAAATTCAGATACCAGGATACTGCCTTGGTGTTCTTTATATTAAAATTCTGAGCTGAACTATTGCTTTGCAGAAATATGTGTGTCTCTGTATTCTCTTACATCAGTGTCTCAGGGAAGACCTAATACCTCAGCATCAGAAACAATGGCCTGTGTTGCTCATATAGTGCAGTTTGTTGCCTTATGGCGAAAGGTTTTTATTATATTAGAGTCCACCTTACTGAAAAGGTGACTGTAGAGCAAGAGGTACATGTACATTTCAAGGTCAATTTTGTTCCCTTTTGTTAACAATAAATGTTAGCAAATGTAAACACCAAAGCTGCAGAAAAAGACTGAAGTGTTCATAGGTAAACCTTTCCTCACCCTTGCAAGTTCCAGGAGCCATTTTTCAAGGGAGGAGTTTAAGAATTGCAACTGAGACCCACATTTCCATTATACTGTTCTGTACAGAGTAGTGATACCAAAGTGATAAAGAGGCAATGTAAATAAAAATCAGAATTTCTGAGTAGAACTTGAAACTTCTGAAGCTTTAATTTAATCTAGCTTTTATGAAAATAAAAAGGTTTGGATTGGATTTGTTTTTACACTATTCCCTTATGAAGCCTAGGAGAACAAGTAAATGCTTTTTCACCATATTAAAAAAGCTTTACATAGCATTCATATTTAGAAGTGAAAAAGATCATGAACCAAGAAAGTGTTTTACAGAACTTATCTAGTGAAAATATTTTTCAGATTTTGTTGAAAGCAAAACAATAAGTTTTTCCATCCCTACTTTTTGGAGATTTTATTTTTGTAACCCTTTTCTTTCTTAAACATAGGGGTTTGGTAGAATGCTATAAAACTGAAGAATGACACAGTGTCTATTTACATTCAACTGGAGCCCATCATTTATCCCACAGATGTAAAGCCTGGGCTGACTCATTACCCTTGTACTAATCACCACACAACCCAGGCTCAGCACACCTGGCAGACATGGCTTTTCTAGTCAAGCATGAGCACTAATGAGGAAACGAAAATTTGTTCCATGAAGAATCAAGTGCATTTTGCCAAAACATATAAAATGAGATAATAGGGGGGAAAATAACCTAACCAAACAGATTTTTCACAAGTTTGCTTTCCTTTATAAAAATAAGATTTTTTGTTAGCCTTTGCAGTCTGCCTTGCTTTAGATATGGAATAGATACAATCTTTCTTGGCATTAGTGGAAATCCTGAACAGATACCAAAAAGGAAGAAAAAAGAACTTCAAATAGTTTCCTTGTGCAACTCTTTGATTGTATGCTGTCAACACTGAAGAAGTCCACGAGCAAACTTTTATGGTCACTGGCTCCAAAATAAAAAGCATTGGGAACGACACCTGTAAGTTTTCTGCATTTCTGAGTCTATTACCCTGATATCCTGGTAGCTCAAACAGTAGAGTGTTTGCATAATGTGCAACAAATCATATAAAGAATCTCTGAAATAACAACCAAAGCAAACCATTTGTGCCACTTATGGTTGTTTTCTGAGGATGAACATGGCACATGCAACTGGTTCACAAAGCTCATGGAAACTAGTGACAACTCTTTGACACACTAAGTGCAAGCAAGAGTCATAAGAAAGGTCTCTGCTCAAGATATTTACCATCCTCAGAAGTCACTGCATTGCCTTCCTTCCACCTCTGAATAAGCTGCATATTAGAAATTTATTTTCTCCTTTTAAGTAGGGTGCAATATAGCATTAAGACCATTCTAAAAAAGGTGGAATTATAAATATGGCCTTCAGTCCACTGAAGCCAGTGTACTACTGTGCAAACACTTGGAGTCTGATTTAAGGTTCAGCACAAAGTGCAGCATTTTCTCTATATACTTTCCCCTCCCTTTAACTGTTTAGGCGAGTTCTGAGTTGCAATCAAGGAAATTTATATTGTATGAAATTCATATTTCTCTGAAAAGCATACTTGAAAACATCTCAACTGTATCTCTGAATCTATGAGAGTAAATCCTTAGAGGAAAAAAGTTTTCCCCTATACTATGCATGTTATGTAGTTCATGCTATTAAAAAGGAAGCTAAAAGTTAAAGCTTAACAGGACATTAAATAAAAAGCCTGTCATTATTAAAATATAAAGTTATTGCTTTTTTTAAAGAAGTATGGCATAAATACACATTGAAAATAAATTTCAACCTGACGTTTCTAGGTAACTGTCCTTGCTCCATAGTCAGGCTCACACATCAATATGCACTTAGGGGAGGTCAGCATCAGCCTGAAAAAAAAACCTTCTGAGATTACCAGACTTTTCCCTTATCTTTGGAAAGTACTTGTATTAAGTGGGTGCTTATTTATTAACTTCTTTAAGACATGTGAATAGACACACAAACACTCCCAGCTCTTCCACATTTTATATCTCTCTCAAGACTGTAATGGTCTTCTGGATTTTTCTTCAAGTCTTAGCTCACCTTCTAATTTTGCCAATGCAATTTCCCAAGAATAAATAATAGAGCTGTCTGCTGTGCACCTAGAACAAGCAGAAAGTAAATTTTTATATTTGAAGATTCCAGCAACGTGAAAACTGACCTATATTAAAAATCAAATTCAAGTGCACACAGAGGGAGCAAAGGGAGTTTGAATCACCATTATGTCCCTGGAAGTTCTATAGAAATAACAGGTTATTTTTTTGCCAAAATCAAATTAAGTTTGACATTACAAAAAAACCCAACCAAACAAAAAACCTCAAAACAACACACAAAAACAACAAATAAACCCCCCAAACCACCACCAACAAAACCTGACACAGCAAACCTAGTTTTGATCCTAGTTTTATTGCTTTATCCCCATTAAACAAAACCACCTTTAAATGGAGTATGAGAGAAAAACTGATCTTTGTATTACTCTTATTCACTTTTTTTTTTTTTTTTTTTTTGGTGCTTTTCCAAAGAAACATGAGAGAAGAGGCCCGAGCCATGGAGGAAATGCTTGTCCACCAGTGGACAAAGGTCTGCAGGAGTCACAGGGCTCCACAACTGCCCACTGGGCACAATGACAACATTGTTTTTTTCAGTAGGACTTGCATGGATTATGACATACTAAGAACCAGCAAGAGGCTGAGACAGCTATTATTCACTAAAACAGGTTTTATCAGTGAATTGAAGTCAATAAATCAATATGTACTACTTTTCTTTTGGATGTTTGACAGGCATGAGAGTCTGCTATCCTTTTATCCTGAAAAAAGATACCCCTAACTCTAAAGGATACCAAAGGGATTTTAAAAGGATAACCCTTTAAAATTATCCTACTTTTAGGACAAGAAAAATTTTGAGTGAGCTGTGCATATTCAGCCGGTACTGAAGTAATGCTTGACTAATAATAAAGAAATTTCCCTCCTATCATAACCTACAGATCCCTGTTAGAACTCACTGTGTTCTGTGTTCTAGAAACAATGAGTGCCACTTAGAAAATATGTTTCTTTGGATCTCAGCCCCCACAGGGGGCATATCCACCAACAGACTACCAGAAGACTGCATGGTCTGTCCCAGGTGTCTGTTTTATAGCCATCTTCCCATGTCCAAAATTCCTGGGTGTTTTCTTGTGCTCAGGCCAAAGTCTGGCCAAACTTCAAAGTAGAAACAAAAAGAAGAAAGTATTTTAACATAACTCTCTTTTTTTTCCAGTAAAATTTCTAATGATTTTTCCTTTTTATCAATTTAAGGGTTTCATTGTGTGGGAAGAGGAAATATCAAAAAGCTCCAACCACCTCTGCTTCTTACTGTGAAACACAAGCAAAGCACCAGCTCTTACCATGCAGACTCAGAAACAGGACTGGACACTTGCCCGAGTTAAACTTTTTCTCTTTGTTTTTCTAAGCTCTAGGAAAGTCACTAAGAAATGCCTCAGGATTTGACATTGCTTAAGTAATCTAAGGTGCCTCTTTTTTAATAGACATCTGCCTGTCAACACTAATGAAGGCAGGAAAAAGAAAGTTTCAGTCCTTACGTATGGCCATGGATCCATGTATGGCATGGATTTCTTGTGGGAGAAAAAGAACATATTAAGGCATGGAAATCAAAGCTGAAGAGAAAGGAAGAGAAATGCAATTCAGTCTATGAAATATGTTCCCAGTGGAAGACCTGAGACTGTGTAAATTAGCTTTTAAAAGTTCAGAAAAAAATCTTCCTGGTTTGCATTTTTTTAAAATTAAAACATCACAAGAAACCACCATGGATGTCTCAAGGGAAACAAGCCAGTATGAGCACAAGACTACCTGTACTAAGAAGGTGTGTTCTGACTTCCCTCATTTCATAACAATACTGTAGAAGGGACACAGCTCTGTTAAAAACATTCCCACCGTCATATCCACTTGTATTGCCATGACTTATTCGTGGAAAAGAAAAGCAAACTAAATATCTGTACAACTGATTCTCATTCTTCTACCTGTCTAGAAGAAGGTTACAAAATTGCTTGATTACTACAGGTACCAAGGAACATACATGATGCTTCTGCAAGTGGCAGTTTTTAAGGGATGCATAAAACACAATTACAGAACATATGCTCTGAAAATACCATGTTTTGTATGTTGGCTGACTTCTGTAAAACTTGATGGTTATTCTTTATTTATTTTGAGATGTCAATTATTGCTTGTTCAGTAGTTTGCACAAAATCCTCAGCTCTGGTAAAATAACTTTTCCTGAGCCCTGCCACTGGGCACTGCTGGGAAGCTGAGTTAAAAGAACTAGACCCTGAAGGTTTCTTCACTCCTTTCAGAGCTGCTCGGCTCAACATGGAGCTGTCCTATTTGTAGCAAAGTAAATTGGTCTCCTGCCTACCCACATGCTTTCCTGTAGGGTCAGTGTCATCAAGGACCACAAGGACCATGTCCACAGTGTAGTTTAACAGACATATCTCACCCCAAGTCACAGTTCTCACTGGGCTGCTGCTGTTGACACTGAGGAACAAAGGAAATGCAAAGGACTGCCACCTCTGGCATTGGTATAACTAATCCTTTTTCTCATATTTCTTTGAAGTCAAAAGGACAGCAAGTGGTGACATTTGAATACCATTCTGTGTTTATAATACATTTTCCTTCCAAATAAGAAGGAAGAAAACATAAATGTGGATAGGCAGAAATGCACAGAGTGATTGAAAACAGGATGTCTATGTTTTCTAAGTCCCTGACTCTGTTCTGCGCTGTTTTCAGGTCCTATGGCTTGCTTTTGCAGTGATGGGACTATCGCAGCTTTGCTCCCTTGAGTCAACCTGCTCACTGTGCCTTCACACCAGTCCACTGGTCTGCAGGGGCAAGTCAGGCAGCTGAGTACAGCACTCAGTTTAGCTAAAAGTATCATCTGATCTCCCAGTACCTCAGATGTATAGTGTGTGTTTACTTCAGAGACCCCCCAATCAACTTTCCCCAGTAACCCAGCAGTCTGAAAGAGATTTATCTTCCTGTCTCGAGTCCCCGTTTGCCAACTCTAAAGTGCAGCCTGTCCACCTGTGACTCTCAATACAAGCTCATTCAGAGAACCACTTGTTTGGAAAAATACATGAAGTCACTAGAGACAGGGAAAGAGAAATATCTTAAAGCAAACAAAATAACCAACCAATGTGTTAATATGACTGAGGTCAAGAGCAGAGTAAGTGAAAATGCAGCATCAGCTTCCTTTCCCTAAAGCAAAAGAGCAGAAGGAAAAAGAATTGTGATCTATTACAACAAATGTCTGATATCCTCACCTCCTTTAGTGGGAGGAATGACACAGCATTATCTTTCATAAAGAAAAAATAAAATAAAGACCAGATATTTATTCTTCCTGTAGAGTTTGCAACATCACACATCTTTCTCCAGCTAAACATTCACCACGGCTGTTTTTTTCTGCCACTGAAGCCACACTTCTAATGAAGCATTAACGGTAACACAGTCACCTGAACCAACTACTACTGGAATATTCAGCTGTGCTCACTGCTTGCCCAGAAAACTACCAGAAACTCTGATGGAAAGGGTGCTGCACCAAGCCTGTTTGGAGTATGGCCAAGTTTCTTCAATCTAGTTTGATCAGCCCCTCATTAACAGTCCTTTTATAGTTCTAGTTATTAGTGTTGAGTGGATTAGGGAGGTGATGGTATATATTCATGGGACATAACTGCTGGTCTCTAGCCTACCTGATAAATTTTAATCCCTCAGTCCCAGTGCACTTCCTCTCCAGTCTTTCAATTCTGAATTTATCCCCTAAAATTGCTTTCCTTGAGAATTTTACAGCTAGCTAATTGACTTTCTGTTCCTTCTCTTGCACTGTGCATGAATAAGGTCTTTTCAAAGTTCTGCTAGCAGCTCCTTCCTTTAATAAAAGTACTGTATTGTATTCATAAAACATGTGGATGGAAGGAAGGTTCACAAAAACCACAATAGTATTTAGAAGAGGAATAATCATTGAACAAATACTGAGCATTATATAATCTTTATAAGAGCTCTAATTCATATGAAAATACCTGAGACATGCAGCCAAGGAGGACTGGGTTCTATCATATGCTGAAATGGCAAAGCTTTAAGAAAAATTAACAAAAAACATAATCTCTTCTCTTTCTTCTTTTCTTTCTTTTTTTTTTTTTTTTTTCCCTGTTTTTTCTTCTCCTCTCTTTCAGTATTTGATTATTTTTGGTACCCATTCCCATAAAAATTTTGATTTTTTTTTTCCCCTTAAATTATTTCACACATACATTTCCATTTTGCAAATGTTGTGGAATTTAACACTGATTATTAGAACAATTTGGTTGATTTTTGTTATTGATAAAGAGGTGAGTTAGTGTCCAGAATTCCAGGAAGCATGCTGAGGCTTCCCCACTATGGATAAAACTGTGGAGTGGGACTTCTGTGGAAAGAAAAGGAATGAAATAGTAAAAATAATCCATGCTGAAGGCTATCTTCCATCTGCATATGAATCCAGCAAGGAAAAACTATCAAAAATGCAAATTTTTCATTTGCAATTACACAGTCATAATTATGTTTCAGAGCCAGAGCTGAATTGCAGCCATTCTTCGTGCCTTTCCAAAACTTACTTTATAGAATGTTCATTTTATGTTTGGGACACCATCTCTAACTTCCACAAGAACTGGGCACCACTGCCCTACTTGGCATCACACACACTTTGTGTGTGTCTACATATGCTTTTATGTAAAGCATAGAAATAATTTTTTTTAATCTGGAATATTCATGACTAAAAAAAATAGATTTTTCACATGGATTTTCTCTGAGTATTTTTTTTTTCCTCCTACTGATCTCAGAATTTTTCTAAACCGAGCATTTTGTGTGGCATTTGGGCCTTTTTACATCTTAAAATCATTCAAAAGAAGGAATTTAAACTACAGGTGGTGGAAAGGTTAAAAACTGAGAAAATGCTCTGCTGCTTCCCCACAGAGGTTCCTACATTGCAGCTCCAACTGTCTTTAACTCTGAAGGAATGGCCTAGCTGATCTTACTGACATTTTCTTCTATTATTGCCATTCAAGATGAGATCTGACAGCGATTTTAATTTGGGAAAAATTGTACCTCTGGCACCAAGTTCTCAGTTCAGAACATCTGTGCAAAGGCTTATGAGCTCTGCAGGGGCATCTGAGTTATTTCTAACGACCATTGGAAGTGTCCAACAGTTTTCTGTTACAGCTGTTTGCTCTAAACACCTGAGCTGACCATGAGATTTCCAGGGAACTAGGTGTTGATAGATTACTTTTTTTCCCCACTAGTTTCTTTGAAAACCAGTATATTAAACAATGAGTAATAGTTTGCAATGCCACTGGAGTCAGGAAACTTGTCTGCTTACAGAGACATGTGATAGATTTCTTTTTCAAAGAAGGTGATCACCATGAGGTACAACAACAACAACAAAAAAACCTCAAAACTCACTTCAATATGCAGATACAACAGAGCTCAGAAAACAGAGACAAAAAACAGCCCTTCTTGTGGCCAAACAGGACAGTGGGTGCTTTCTTGGAAACAATGTCCTCATCATTGCTGTATGGGAGACACCCTACTGACCAGGAGATGAATAAATAAAGGGAACAGATTGGGGTATGGACAGGTATGAAGATACATATGATGGTACACATTTACTTTAAAAAGACAGATCCCTCTCCTCTGCCCCACTGTTTCTCCTCCAAAAAAATCAGAACAATTTTTTAAGCCTTCTTTTCTTTTCAGTCATGTGTTATTATTTTAGTAATTAATGTATCTACTATAGCAACACATTTCAAGCTTGAATACATATAGTACATTTATGGTTCTTGGAAACACTCTCAGAAAGCTCAACTACTTATCTTTCCTATATCATATTCACAACAGATGTTTTTCCCTTTGTACAATAATTACTTGTACTCTGTTCCCATTAGCTATGCACTTAGAGAAAAATTACTTGATTACTCTTTAGTTGCTTTTAGCATGAGTAGCCTGAAGGATTGTATTTTATGATACATTTCTAATCACTGTATCATGAAAAAGCAATACACTACAAATCCAGAGTTGTGCCTAACCATCTACCTATGAACAGAGTTTGCCAGGGATGAACCTGGGGTTCAATTATAGTTCTAGAAGTCAGCATTGATTTTCTGATCCCCTGCTTGCTGCAGGGATAAATAAAATCATAACTGAACTATTTTTGGCTATTAAAAGAGTCTCAGGAGGAAGAAAAACACCAAAATGGTTTGTCAGAAACAAATGCTGTCAAATTGGTGTTAGTCAACTTTTTTTGAGCTCTTGCGGTTCCCTCTTGTCAGCAGCCTGAGAAGGCTGCACAGAGTTTCCAGCTACTGCAGTGCTCCTCAACCTCAAATCCCTTCCCTTCCACCTTCTACAGCTCCTTCATTTGGGCATGTGCATGTCATAGCTTTGCCTCCTGCCTCACTGTAAGACCCTAAGTGCCAGGTGTTTAGGGTGGGATCTTCTTTCATATGTATGTAGTGCGGATCCTGGAGTGGCCCTGCACTGTAACTAGTGATGGAGGTTCACTACAAGTAATAGTTCTGAGCTAAAGCCCCACTTGACCCACTCACACCTTAGTGTGCAGTCCAGCAGGTCACTCATGACTGCACCAACTTCCCCTGTGAGGGCAATGAATATTGGGAAGCACTGGCCAGAGTTATTCCTCTAACACGACACACTGGCATATAACCACTGTGTTTGAGTGCTTGGCATAGAGCAGCATTGCCCTGCTGGTAATGCTGAAAGCAAGCATAAGTCACATTTTAGATCTCTGTGGTGGACCCAGCCTTTGCTATTCAGAAAAAGCTCTGAGCCAAAGAGCCTGACCCAGGGTTGCCTCATTCACTGTCAGAATGAACACAGCACATTGAGCAACCAGAGCTTCTGACTGATGCCATAACAACTGGCTCCCACTGACTCTCTCTCTGAAAGACAAACCATCCCCAGTCTTTGTTCTCCTCCTACATAATTTCCACTCTCCTCATCTGGTGCTAAGTCAACTACTCTGGCTGTGCCATATTCTGACACTAAGTCATGATAATTCACTGCATTTGCTGAGTGGGAAGGCCTCAAACTGACTCACTGGGCCTTTCAGTGTCACGTGAGAGGACTGTTTTACTCTAGGTCTCTGTTTTGATGTAGCCAGCTACCAGGGACTCAGGCTGCTCTTGTCTTGACTTTTTTTTCTTCAGTTTTTAACAAGTCACTAACACTCTTGTTTCTTTTGTTTTCCTTTTGTAAATTTTCTTTTAAAGTCATAATACACCAATGTTTCATTTTTAGCCCATGAGCAATGCTTCAGAAATTACTGATTCTTCCAGCTGGAAATGGAAAATGTTCCTTAGCTCTTTGGTCTAAATAAAGTTTATCTCCTGACTGCCGCTCTCCTTGCTACCACCTGTTGCATGCAGATACACTGCAGCTCAAAGCCTTCTGCAATAAATCTGAACTAACAGTAAAACTAGTCTGTCTCTGCAGCCAGTCAGCTCTGCTGCTTTTTACACCATGTCACATCATGTGTGCAGATTCACTCCAACCAGTGAGTACTAAAAGATGCCTTCAGCTTTTCTGAAAGCTTTTGGTTTTGGCAGGACTATTGATAGCAGTATTCCACACTTTCCTTTATGGTTTCATCTTCACTTGTATTATTCCTGCCTCTGTACTTCATTGTGAAAACACTCAAATATAAAAATGATGTTTAAACTGATTCCCAGGCACTGGAATCTGATGGTCCTTCTGTCAAAGCATTGCATTGATTTCTGAAAAATTGCACCAATCTCCCAAAACAATTCCCAAGCACAATTTATGAACTAATGCTAGCTGGAAACCATTCCCAGTGGCAAGTAATTATACACCCACTATTGTTGGAAGACTGAGTACAACAGGGAGGACTGGTCACCCTGTGCAGCTGGGCTCAGAGCCAGAGAGTTCTTCTGTGCATGTATAATTCACTAATACAGATGTGACCAAGGAGCCTGTCAAAAATACACTGCATTCAGTTCCTTCATCTCACCACTTTATCACAGTGCAACACTTCTGTCCTACTCAACAGCCTGTTCCAAATGACACTCTTTACACACAGAGCCAGTTTAAATCTATCCAGGTGATCACACAAAGTTTCTATCAATCTCAATGACTGTGGGACCAGGTATACAGCTTCTCTGTTGACCCCACTACCTGGCACTCAGCAAGACAAGCAATCAGTGCCAAGTGTTTCAGTGTGGTTATCTGTGTGTAGTATCAGGTTCTGAGTTGCGCCAATATGGAGAACTACAGGCAAAAATCGCTCACAGTCCTACTTTGCTCTCCCTTCACACTGAGTAAACATAATCAGGAGGTGAAAGAGAAGTGAGCAGGGTATCCCTTTGCACCCAATTTCAGTGTAGGTACCACTCAGCCACCAGAACAGGCTTGAGTCCCTAATCCTTTCATTCTCCTATATAGCCTTCAGTACCCTGCTTGCTCAGCTCGATGCTGGTGGCACTCATGGTGCACAGCTGCAACAGGAGGAAGAGAACTAAGCTCCATTAATCAAATCCAGCCCTACACTCCAAATGGTTTTATTTATATGTTACTTCCCAGAGGAAGTCTGAGTCTCTTAGAATGCTCTTTCATCCAAATATGCTAAAGAAGTAATGACAGTTCATCTATCTAGTCTTATGCCTCTCTTTTTATATATTATATAGCAACAGTTCTAAGAAACTGCTGTAGTAAGAGAAACAGAGGAGAAATATTATTGTCAGTCTCTTAACATTTCCCTTCAGAAGGCACCTTTAGCTGTGTTCAAATGGCTGCTAAAATGCTGGATGAACATTATAGAGGGAAGTCTGACAAAAATTCCAGTTCTCTGCCTTCTTCTCCTTCCCTTGGCCAGTTTTTCAATCAGGGTACACACTGGATCATACATCATACATAAGAAGCTTCCAGTGAGTGCTTTTACCTCAGCCTACTTGCATAGAGACATTTCTGCAGTAACATATGTATGAGTCATATCTTACTTTTATCTTGAAGGACCTACATCAGCAGAAAAAGGGAAGACCTTACTTGACATTGCTGATTTCTGTAAGAGAAAAGAAGGAGAGCTAAAAGATTTCTTCTCTTGAAAACAAATAAAGGCTAAACACAACCACACTCTTGACATATGTCAAAAAGAGCAAATAAAATGAAAACATGTTCTTTTTCCCCAGAATATCTAAGAGAAGATTGATTAATGTGTTAGAACTTACAGCACAAAGGAAACAAAAAATGGAAGGGTTGCTAATGTTAGAACATGCTATGGCAATTCAGAGTCCCTGAATACATGGAAAAAAAAAATAGCAGTGACATCATTCAAATGTGTTGCAAGTTCTTTAGGAAAGTTAACTTAGCCTTTCACCCTTGGATGCAAATCTACAGCTTCAACTCAAACCTACAGACTTAGTGGGACATACACCCTGTGTATATGTGCTGTCCCAGATACCCTATTCATTTGAGGGGATAAAATCAATGAGACAGATCCACCCTCACTCCAGAGACATAAAGTGAATGAGAAAGATGTTCCAGCTGATGAAATATTGCAGACTCAAAAAGAATACCTGTGGATGTCAGACAGTTCCAACAAATGAGGCAGACTTGAACTCTAAAATATGAAAGTCACTTCTACAGTTTGAGAACTCTTGATTTCTACAGGCTGTAACTGAATGCCTGTTCCCCTCAAGCAAAAAAGGTGGTATAATGGAAATCACCTGATAGTTTTCCAAGCACTTTGAAAATGAGCATATCTTTGGGTATCACTCAAGTAAATCATAAGGTATTTAACAAGGAAACAGACACTAGAAATTGTGGTAGAAAAAACCGAAAACATGGTGAAAATTGAGTGTTGGTTCAGAAAATACAGACTGGCAGGGATAAATAAAGATGGAACATTTCTATATTACTTGCACATCTCACTCTTTGGAAGTAAAAAGAACACCCCCACAGATTCTCCTCAGAATAAACATCTATTCTAGGGCTACTGTCAATGGCTATATTACAAAAGGTCACCATTAATTCCCAGAAATATTAAGCCCCTGGCTCCTGTGACACAGCATCCTACATGGCATAAGTAATGATGTTTGTGCCCCAAAGCTAAGAACCCAACTGATAAAGGATGTTGTATGGCCACTGTACGAGATACATTGGGCTCAGTGTGCAAACCTGGCAGTCTCCAGGCCAGCAATGTATAATTCAGAGCAGCAAGTGACACAGGAGACAGGGAAAGAATTGCTTGTGCCTCTGTATGAGAAACGTGTGCCTTCAGCCATCCTGTACTGTCTGCACAGCTCAGCTACAATGCAATTTGTAGACTATAGGGGAGAGTTTGCAAGGCCACTGCCAGAGCCCACAGGCAGGTGACAGACTGCCATCAATAGAAGAGCTCATGCCGTGGTCCTCATATCAGCTTTGGCAGTTGCAAACTGAATATATCCACTTAGTCTTAATGCTTTTAGTGATAGTAATTCCAAAAGGGAAGTGTGTTAATGGATACTTAAAATACTGCCAAGTCCTTCAAGCACATACTTGGAATACTGGCCAAGAGAGGTAGAAAATGCTTCTATTCACTAATTTCAGATATATTGGTTTTCATTTTGAACCTCTACTTTGAGATGTCTTACCCCTTCTGATCTCTATTTTCTCCAAAATTTCAAAATCATACATTCTAACAAATCCAGCTCTAAAAAATCCAAGGCAGTTTTTGCAAGGACTTCCCAGATGAAACTACAGCTACCTCTACAGAGTGTGTAAGATGCAGACAGGCACTCACTGGGACAGACTGGCCTCCCAGTCTTCCCTGTCACTTCACATCTGAAAAAACTACCATGATGTGATGTAGAGAACTTAAAATAACAACTAATTCCATTTAGAAAGAACTCTGTTACTCATCACACATTTTCTGGGGTTTGTCCTTTTGTTTTTAATACTGAGAATAGTTGCATAAATATTGCAATGTTTGTTTCTTAATTAATATTTTCTTGGCAGTTTATCTCTAATATATTGGTGCAACTAAAACTGTCAATTTATTAGATTAACTTAACCTTTTTCTGAAAAAACAGCATTTTGGGGGACATCCTTTTTATTCAGGAGAATTTGCTAATATTTGCTTTTTGCAATTTTCTGCACTCAGCTTATAATAAGTTTTTACATTTAAAAACAAAATTATACTCACATATTTTATCTCAAAGCATAGGGTAACCAGATTTTTTTTTTTTCTCCAATAAAATGGAAGCAATTTAGTTCTCAAATTGTTGATTTTTAAGAGAAGAACTAAGGAATTAGATCTGAAGAACTTTCAAAAATAAACAGAAACCCCCACAAAAACCAACCCCCCCCCAAACAAAGAAACAAGCACCCAAAGTCCTAATGTTAAAAGAACAAAGGAGAGAGAAAAATAAAAGGAATAACATGGTGTGCAAGAGAATATCTAGAAACAAACTTTACTTCACCTTTCTTTGATGCCCCAGTCTTTGCTCCCACTGATTTTAGTCAGCAGGCTTTGAGTCACTCTGAAAGTTTCTGAAATAGCTGCACTTGTCACCCTTCCTATGTATTTACCCTGTAAAGTTTACTATGACCTTTGTACTGTAGATCATCTTAGCGTTAGTTTAGCACATCCAGCATGCTTGTCACAAGGCTGCTGCCAGGGTCTGTTGCAGGGGAGTTCACTTCCTCAGAGTGAAGTAGATGACATTTTCAACCACATAAACAAACAAAAAAAAAAGCCCCAAAAGTAAATAAAAACATCCTCTCCAAGTTTTGATCCATCATGTCAAGTTTTGTTTTCATTTCCAAACAGAGACAAAAACAGCATGTGCAGGCTACAAGGGGAAGGAGGAAACACAGTACTAATGAAAATAACTTATTACAGCCTTCTCACAACAACGTTCTCACCAAAATCTCCCCCAGTTTTCTTGGTCTTTCATTGAGTGCTACTTCTGTTAAAACTGATTACCTTTTTATGATCTGTATTATTTCTCAAATATATCACTTTCACATCAGTAGTTCCATTAACCTTAGAAAAGTTGGTATGTTTTACAGTGTCACTGCAGTAGATTTTACTCTAAACTTGTGATGTAGCTAGTGGGATTTTACTTTGCTGTAAAGACAATAGATTTTCCAGAGTTAATACTTGTGAGGAATTCCACATTCTCTCACAGACTAACTCCAGCAAGTAGGTACACATCCTTGTATTTTTCAGTGTTAGCTACAAAGCGTAAAATATGATAAGGAAATAGCAACAGGTGTTTATTTCTCTGTCAATCATTTTAAGCAAAAAACACCACGAGGTGGGTTGTGCTAGGTAGCTCTTGGAAAACTCATTTCTAATGAAGTTAATAAAAACATTTGTATTTGGCTTCAATAAGGTCTAGATCTGACTCTAAGCACTTGAACACCTCCGATGCTGAACACTGCACTTCATACAGCTTGCTGTGACAGTTACCTCGTGTGCAGAAACAGCTGCAACATAATGGTGTGTTTTTTTTTTTTTCAAAAAAGCATATGCATTACAAAATAAATCTGATCCAATTTACTGTTTTAAGGACCATCCATTTATATAGAGAGTTCCATAAGTTTGATTGTGGATTTTTTTCATTAAATTTTCTAGTGACTTCAAAAGTAAAAAGTAGAAATTATATCCCATTTGCAGAGAAGTGACTAGTGACTTCCCCTTAAAATTAAAGCTCCTCTCATTCTCTGTCTACTGAATCCACAATGCTAAGCAAATTCCATTCCATAGGCACAAAAATGCACGGATGTGCACGTGGATGGAAATTCCATTGATGCAAATGAAATTCTAGACATCTAAAGGCAGGGTGTAGCCCAGAGTACTCAGTGTGTGACAACTCATTTATTCTTAAGGCAAAGAACTGATGAAGGAGAAAGGCTCTTAACGTGACACAGACAGCTTAAAAAGCTGAAATGGGAATTCAAGAAGTCATTGAACTGGGGTTTTTTTGTTTTTTGCGGTTTTTTTTGTTTGTTTTTTTTTTTTTTTAAGATACTCCTGCATTTCAAGTCTATGCTCAGCAGGGTGGTCCTTTCTCCCCCCAGTCTCCAGGAAGATCTGATTTGTCCTTCAGCTACAATTGCAGATGTTGAAGGACCTGTTCTTAGATTGTTCAATTCACAAGCAATCTGCATAGACCAGTTTAAACAAAACAAACAAACAAATTATAATCCAGAAGAGAACTAGAGAAGCTGCAGACAGAAGAAAAGATAAAAGACTGGGAAAGCCTCAAACACTCAGACCCATATCGAATGATAAAGTGCAAAGAAGTACCTTCAATACCACATTCTGTATTTCTTCAAATTTTTACATTAAATTTGTTAATTCAGTTGATATATTGCCCATTTTGGATTTTAAATTATACAATCTTTCTTTTTGTAGAATACAATGCTTGTGCAAAGTGCCAGGCAACCTCAGTTTTGGAGATAGAAGCTTGTAAGAATATCAAGAGGAAGCTTCCAACCGTAACCCCAGCAGAAGAGACACTGATGGAGTACCATGTACTTTGACAATAAATTGACACAGCATGCTGAAGGGAGCAAGGGAGAATTGTATTACCAAAGGGAAGAAAAAAAAAAATCAGTTAACTCAGTTTTGATATCAAAAACATGAACAATTTTCCTCTGGTGACAATTCAGATTTCAGCAGAACAGTTCAGAGAGCCAACATTCACATTTGATTTTTTATTTTTTTATTTATTTATTTTGCTTTCCAAAGATCTTTCTATTACCCAAAAGACAAATTTTTTGTCTCAGAAAAAAAAAAAAAAAAAGACTTTATCAAACTGAATGTATCATTAAATAGTTTTCATGCAAGTCAGTAAGATGGAGTGGAGAAAGTGAGCTACTACTAAAAGAAAACTTCAGAGAAATTATGTTATTACCTAAAGAAGGAGTATCTATAGTTTCCAAAATACAATCACAACTGACACAAATTCTCACTTCTATTTACAGTCTCAGCAGAGACCAAGGATTGAGAAACCACAGGAAACGGTTTAGTGTTTTGTCTTTCAAAGTAATCTCTTCAGATTCAGAATGAGCAGAAATGCTGAACTCATGTGAGGACACTTTGACTGTCACCACTCAATGTTTTATGTGGTGTTTTGTGGGGACCTAGAAGGTTTCAGTCTCTCTTGCTCCCAGAGTGGGAGCAAGAAAAGAAGTCATGGACAATAAAATCAATCCACTAAAGCAGTTGGTGACAATAGTCAAATATCTACATCAACTCAGTGTGCTCCCCTCAACAATATGTACGGTAAAGAGAGAAGTTTATTTGACAAGTGATCAATATGGAAGAACCAAATTAATGATAAACATAACTCAAGAGCACAGTTGCTGGGGCATGCATGCAGATGTATCTTAGCGACTACAATGTGCAGTCTTAAATTTTGAAAGCCTCCAGGGAAAAGGGCACAAAAAGGTTTATCAAGAAATAAGGAAAATAAAGAATATATCAAAGTGTTCAGTAAAGGCAGTAAGCTGGAAAACATAAAAAATATGGAGGAATTTTGGCCTAAGAGTCAAGAGTAGAAATTCGAGGACATCCTTAGTTCTTCTTCAGTGACACCTTAAGAAGACAAACAACACAATGTCAGAAAAAGAACAAAGCAGCAGATTGTTAACTGCTTTGTTTTGACTTTGGAAAGGACTTCAGAATCTCTAGTCATTCTGCCAGTTATACCTACACAACTAATGACAGTACAGTATAAGGCCTGGTGCCCTTTCCTTGTCTTTCTCTCTGCCTCCCGTTCTAAATTTTTTTTTTTTTTTTTTTTTTTTTTTTTGAATTGAAGGATGTTCTGGACTTGACACCAAATGCTTCATGCATCAGGAAAACATGGGTTAGGGATTTGGAGTTCTGCCCAGTATAAATAATGCAGCAGAGTACTGTGGTAGCATGAACTGTTAGAGGAATCACAGCTGCTGGTCTTTGCTGCTCATCTAGACAAAAAAATAGATCTTAGTATGTTCTTGATGCCATACAGAGGCTTCAGGACAGATTTCACATGCCACGTTAATTCTGTCAGTATATGTTAAATAACCCTGTGTCCCCCATTCCTGTTCTCCCTTAGTCTATCTATCCTTGATATGCTGAAACTTCTACTGTGTTGGCATTTTCTCCCTAGAACTTTTGCTCTGGAAAGATGAAACTACAACATGGAACAGCAGGAGGTATTGTAGATAGCAAGCTATTTTGACAGCAAAACCAGAATCAAATGTATCTACAGTCAAATGTAAACCAGAATGTAATGTAATGCAAGCTATTTTTACAGCAAAACCAGAATCAAATGTATTAACATTCATTCCATTTTTTGCTTGCTTAGCCTTCCAATACTGTACTCCATCAATGGGCCCCTTAGACCTGAATCTTCTTTTCTGATTTTCAAACAAATCTTGAAGTCGAGGTGTGTATAAGACTTAATTTTCTTTTTCCTTCCCCCTCACTTTATTTTCTTTGCCTTTTGAAGCAATGCTTAGCTGATACTCCATCAAAAGCATTCTCCAACTCCCAAGCACGGAACCAATATTCTCTTTGTTGATGCCACACTTGCATCCTAATTTCTGCTCTCTGAAACAGTCAAGCCCATCTGCCTCTAAAGAGGGAAATGAAAGAACAAGGGGCTATTGTGTCACAGAGGTCCAACAAGTAAAGGGTTGAAATACCAAGGTGAAGTGTCAGGTGAATTCCTATAGTTCAGTTTTCCACTTGCACTCTGGACTCCAGTGGTTCAGCTCTCACCCTAACAGAGTAGGAATTCACCCCACAGTTCCTAGCTACAGTCAAATTTCATCTTAGAGATAAAGAGAAAAGAAAAATATAATTAAGTGGATGAAATTTAGAGAGCAGTAAGAAGGGTAAGAAGATGTTCTCATTTCTATTTTATCATTTCTGTATCGATTGCAGCAGGTACATCCCAAACAAAACCACATACAGTCAGCTAAGCCTTATCTTAGAGAATGTGTCATCACCAGAAGGGACCAGCCATTCTCTGTTGACTCAACACTGAGTCATTTTTCGTTGGGTTTCAACTGACATCGACTTTACATCATATTCATCTGAACAAGGAGCCTCTGCCCTTTCAACTAATCCTTGTTGTAACACAGAAGAAAATCATAGGGAAAAAGAGGGAGGTGAAGATATCACGGCTAACATTTGCCTTGGAATAAAATAATATTAAGTTTCTGATGGGGCACATTTTCTTACTTTGTGAAGGAGTTTAATGATGTCTTTTAACAGCAATAAATAAATGGGCTGCTTGAAAGCATTCTCAAGTTAGTATTGCTTTTCTCCTGCTAAGTCTGCTAATCATGGCATTTTTCCATTAACTGAGAACATAAAGTCCTTAAAAGCAGTTTTGAATCAGTTCTCTGAACTGTAGTAGCTCCTCAGAAGTCTACCACTATCAGACTATTCTCAATTTGCAGTGAATACACTCACAAAG
The DNA here is from genome assembly GCA_035583235.1 of Hafferia zeledoni. Lineage (NCBI taxonomy): Eukaryota > Metazoa > Chordata > Aves > Passeriformes > Thamnophilidae > Hafferia > Hafferia zeledoni. The sequence continues at coordinate 7,407,995 of JAWWEV010000169.1, read as the reverse complement.
GGCAAGATTTCTGTGTCTGATTGTAAATTCCTTCCCTGAAAATTTGCTCTTAGTAGTGACCAAGCCTCCATCACCAATTTTCTGCTAAAACAGATCAACCAAGGCATTTCAATTGCCACAAGAACATTGTCAGTAGCATGTAAAAGTATAAGAATGGATCCTTAGTTAGTTTTCCAGCTACCAGATAGTACAGCTCATTCTAAGTTTCATTTTATGAGAATTTGAAGAAATAAAATTCAGAACTAACTTATCCAAAGAAGCTCTATAGGCAAAGTAAACTGGTTTGTCTATGTTAATCCCTAATGAATAAAACTGCCCTATACTATCACATTAAATATTTAAAGCTACCTCCCCATGATAAATTTACATCAAGTCCAAGAATTACATGTCACTCCTGAGAATTTGTCAGCAAAATCCAACAAACAGGTTTGCACTTTCTCATCTATTCTTAGTCTTCTTGTTTATTTATTCTTACATGTACAAAGATGTCGACAAACCTGAACCCACTCTGTCAGCCAGACTTGTATCTACAGGGCACATGCAAAGCTAACTTCAAAATGAATTTTTAATCATTTCTTTTTAAGCTTGAGAACAGAATGGATCAAACATTGGATATGTTGTCATTTTCCAAGTTCTTCTTGTATGTTTTTTGACTCAGAAGTCAAGAAATAAGATATTTTTCTGTGCTTAGTTTTTCATCTTCAAAAATATGAAATTCTCCTTGAGACAAGAGTTGTTTTGCTACTTGATTAAATATATATATATATATACACCCACAAAAAATCAACTTAAGTTCAGTTATTTTTCTCTTTTCAGACATACAAAATACGAAACACTATAATAATTACTTTTCACTGATCTTAAGCAGCATATGGGCTGCCATTTTCATTTCAGGAATGGGGTAAGGAGACAGACATTTCTGCTGATGTATTTTCTTTATTTCTTCTTATTAAGTTTACTTCACTTGGAAAATATGGTGATCACCACAAAATATATTCTAGACTACTTGTGAGAAATGTGGAGTTTTTCAGACTCCTGAGATTTCTGATAGATTATTTCATGTGTGGCTTTTTTCCCCCCACTAATAAATACACAGAAAGCAGAGAAATATCCCACAGGGTACAGTTGATTGAACTGACCAGTCAATGATGGTAAAAACTAGTCTAGCAACAGGAAATTGATGAATTTGAAAATGAGGTATTATCAAGTTAGTAATTATTATTTCAAGCAAAAGAAGCAAAGAAAAATTTCCTAGTGTCTTGAAACTCAGAAGTAAAATATTTTGATAATATAATTCAAATAAATATCTCCAGTTTTATAGTGACTGTAAAAACTCAGCTTTTGCATCAGTCTGAAAATAACTCAGAGGAAGTTGAATACATTGAGAATGAGAAATCCCAGATTTTCTTGAGGTTCTCAAAGGGGAAACCATAATTTTGCTTAAGGAAGGAAACTTAGAAGTGAGATGGAAAAGACAAAGAAATACTTTCAAGTAACATACCTAAAATAGAATATTTCAGATGTGATCTTAAACAACATTTTCTCAGAAAAGTGCATGATATTTATGGATGGTTTATTATTTAAGTGATGCTTCAGAACTGTGTTCCTGGTTGGAATGCAATAAGCTCAGAAAAAAAAAAAAAAATACAGACACTGACTCAGTATTGGAGTTAGGGAAAGACAGAGAGATAATTAATAGCTGTCTATGCAAGTTCAGATATTCAAAATCTTTAATATTAGAATTTCTTTTCCAACTCCCCATGATGGAGAGCAGATGTTAAAACCAGGATTTCATGTAGGAAACTGAAGCCTAGAGAGTCAGGGTGGCACAAAGTTTACAGAGCTGCTGATATTCAGCTGTTCCAGACTCCAAGAGAAAGGTGGCCTGTTGTTCTGCAAGAGGCAGAAGAAAAAGAGTGCACAAACTCCACAGCACTGCTCTGTGCCCATTACTGCAACTTTCTGAAGTAGCACAAACAATATTTATTTGACATTAGGAGGGTAATATGCAGTGATGCTTTTCACAGATTGGTATTTTACAGCTTTGGTACAAGATCCCAAACTATTCCAGCGATAAAATGTCAATCAGGTCAATGCTCAGTGGTGAGCCAAGTTGTGTCACAGTCTGCTCTCACTTCAGAAAGATTTACCCATCTTCACAGAAAGGCCCTCAAATAGAGCAGCAAACTTGCCCTTTCTAAACATAGCCCAAGTACTTAAATAAATACCTGGGAATGCCATTCTCACAACTACTGCAGATTGGCATTTAGGATTTCAAATCCTTGAAAGTTTTGTAGGAGCTTTCCTGAGCTCCCACATCCAGAGATACCTGTGGCAGTTCTCTGTTGCTGAGGGACCCTTGAGATGGGGTTTGCAAGAAGTATTTTCACTCCCATTACTGACACTGACAGCACAGCTCTAGGAAATTATTCATTTTGGGATTACAGCTATGGAAAAGAAGAACTGTAAATCCCCATCTGTAAGGGAAGCAGCAGATTGGTGTGCTTCTTATACTCCCTAAAAGCAACCAGCCACCCCCTCAGTGCTCAGCCTCTACCAGGCAAACCTGAGGATTGAAATAATCAAACCCTTGCCATTCAGCACTGAGTTCGGAGGATAACACATTTCCTGCTGCAGTGTCTCTCATTGCTCAAGAGATATACAAGAGCCAAAAGAAAACTACAGAAATTCCTGGTATTAGAACCAAAGGAAATACTGAATCATACAGGATCACACTTTTGTAACTGATGGTAAAGACCCTTACCTTCTGGCCAAGACTTTTCACAGCACTTGGCAGTAAACAAGTCTGTAATGTGAAGATGCTGAATCATATATTCCTCACACATGCCTTTTCCCATTGAGCCGAGCTCTGAACAAAACATCTGTGAGAGAATTTTTGTTTATCTTTGTTTTAAGGAGTGTGAAAGAACACAAAAAAGCACTGATTTTTTTTCTGCCAATGCGGGAAGGAAATCAATCTCAAGCTCCCCTGCTTTTCTGATAACATACTGCAATTCAGTGGTCTGAAATAATATGGGTATATCACCCAAGCAACTTCAGTGTTGAGACATTCGATGACACTGTTGATAAATCAAGATTCATGTTCTCCCACATCTGGTTGACACATTCATCCAACAGCCTTCTCCCCCACTCCAGTGTTTGTTACTATCTGAGGAAATAAGAGGATTTAAAAGAAAAATGATGGCATTCTTGTCTGAAATCTCTTTATAACAAAGCAGTAGAGGATGTGAGAAAATGTAAGACTTTTGCTACTCTAGTCATTTATTTAAAATCAGTGGTGGCAGGCCCAGTATGCTATGGGAAAAGGCACAATTAAATATTACTCTGTGTACATTTGAGTTTTAAACGCTAATGTTTCTTGAAGTCTGAACATTCACTCATAAAAGTATGTAATAAAATCCTAGAAATCCTGGTCTACTGAGCAAGTCTTACCAAAATAACTATTGTGACTAGTTTGTCCTTCTCATATGAGTCTTGTAAGGTGCAATGATTCCTGTGGAATCATTGATTCCTGTTGTTGTTGTGTACCCAGAACTGAAAAGATTTTAACAGATGGACTGTCAGATATAATTGCTTCATGAGAAGGAGCAGCAATTAGAATATCTTCTGTATAGGTTAACTCCCTGACCTTTCCTGGAAGCAGAAGAAAAAGGAGTGGCCCTGCTGTGCAGTTAAAAACTTCCAAACCACAAGCTTGCGTTCATACATATTCCCCTTCATCAGCTCCACAAGAACAATTCCTTTATTCCACGTGAGCTGGAAGGCCTGGAGCATGACTAGAATACATTTCTAGCAGATGTTTGTCAATACTTTCTGTGACAGTTCAGGGAGTCTACACTGTTTAGTGTGAGGAATTCTGTGCATCTCTCTTTCCAAATGAGATATGACTGTTTGTTCACCTTCCTTTTCTTGGGGTCCCGAACTTGGTGACAAATGTAGTGAAAATATCCTGGTACTTGTCTCAGGACTAAATAACCACAGATCACTCAGTGTAAGAAATGTCCACTCTAACACAGAGACTGACTGCCTAAAGATGAAACTCCTCACAGTTGTTTCCTCTGGTCTGAACTCCAAGAAGGACACAACTCAGAGAGAAGTGATCTACCAAACACTGATCACCTCTGAAGGCTCATGAGAAATGCAGGTTACAAAGGTACTTGAAGGGTGCAGAAAGTAACAATTCCCTCCTGGCTACTTTGGAGGTGCAGGCAAGGCATAAACAGCACAACTGTAGAATCAAACAAAGACTTTGTGCTACATATCTTGTTGACTGCACTGGGAAAAGAGTCCAGCTGATCCTGTTAGCTACAGTGGTTTTTAGAGTCATCACAAAAACAATACCTGTATTTACTTCCACTATTGTTTCTCCCTGAGAGACCTCTGGGAAATTCTCTGTTTATTGTATCAAAGATTGATCAAAGGAGAAAATTAGACCTGCCCAGGCTTCATATGGGAACCCCACAGGCAGGCCTGACAAAGAATTGGAGACTCCAAGCCCAGACAGAGCCCACTGGGGCCAAGCGGAGTCCAACAGCACATGGTTCTAGTAGGTCCCACTATGGAGGCTTTGCTTAGCCTGCCTTTGGCTGAAGTAGAACCATGCCTAAAGTTACATCTTCAAGTGGAAAAGTAGTTCGTAAAGGATCACATCTAAGCTTTTTAAGGAAATGTTTCGCTCAATAAGACCTTTACCACTGAACCTTCATCAAATTGAAACCAGGGGCATAAATATACTTACTTCTAGCTAATTCAAAAAAAACCCCAAAAAAACTCCAAAAAACCAAAAAAAACAAAAACAAAACAAAACAACAACAACAAAAAAAAAACAAACCAAAACACCTCAAACTCTAAATGGGATGCTGATCAAAGAACTGTTACCTTGCTTCAGGAAGAACATTTGGGCTAATAACTGGCACAGAGAAAGTAGTGCATTCAGGTGTCTCAGCCTTCTCAGGAATCCAGAGGAGATAAGATTGAATGGTTTCCTATGTGCATTCCTGGTAAGCAGATGGAAAAACAGATCCCACCCTTCTCAAAGCACTCCCTGAGGCCAGGCAGTGGCAGTAAAAGGTTTGTTCTCTAACCTGTTAGGCACTGGTACAACCCTCTGCTCTAGTCCACAAGATGCTGCATTCACTGAGTACATTACTGAGAAACTCTAGGACAAACAATTCAACTGACTCAAAGAAGCCTATAAAAAACCACACGAAGTGCACTTGGGTGTTCAAGAGTAAGAAAGAAGGAAGACAGAAGACAGTAAGAAAGGCAGACAGGTCCTGCAAGAATAAATCAATGACAACATTACAAGGAGAAATAAAAAAAAAAAAAAAAAACGCCACAGGGGGGAAAAAGCAAAACAAAACAAACAAACAAAAAAACAAATTAAAAAAAATCAAGAAAATTTTATTAAAACAAATAATAACACTGACACCTATGTTTTTACTTAAGCAATAAGTAGTAGAATTGAAGCAAACTTTTCTGGTACACCTTCATCAGCTGTGAATTACTCATAAGGTCATGCATTTGCAAAGGAGGTTATTTTGAAACACTGGATTAGTGCAGAAACATAGCCTTATCTAAATTAGTTCTGCCCACACTCTCAACCAATAAATTTCTCCACCTGTTTGCATATTGATTTTTTCCCATCTTTTATTTATTTCAGCTTTGAAAATAAAAGGTGCATTAAGCAGCTAACAGGAAGCATTACTTCAAAAAGATTATTTTTTTTTTAACTGTCAAATGTCTCTGTAGCTGGATCCCCTTACAAATATAAATTAAAGTTTTAAAAAGCTGTGACCCAATGGAGAATTCTAATTCAGCTTAGACAATACATTTCCTCATTCAAAACACAATATATTGCTTTTGTGTTCTAGCAGCCTGCTGATGTAGATCAGAACACAGGAGCTCTTGGCTCTCTTCTCTGATGTAGGAAAAGAATTGCCTAAAGGATCTTTATTCTATTTTTCTAGTCCATCTAGTCCATTTTGCTTCCCTTTTTCTGAAACAAATAAAGAAGTGCAATATATACTTATCAGTCCCACAAACATCAGCAAACAAGTGTGAGAGTTAAAATAATAATCAACAGTAGCTTGAGAGATTTCACAGATGGGTAATTAAGCAGTCTATGAATACTTCATTTTCTCTCTGGTTTAAAATGTCCTTTGGCCAGATTTTCATTCCTATGACATTCACAACTAGGACACTTAACCTTTAATACTACTATGAAACAAAACTGCTTCTTGATGCTTCTCAGATGCTAACAAATTATCCCTACTGATTTACCCTTGAGCATTTGATCTCATCTAAAGGTGTGGCTTTTCTGAGAGATCAACAGTGTTATACAATCAAATGAATACCTAGATAATACTCTTTTGGTCATTTATCAGCTTGTTTGTAGCACTTTGTGATTAAATTTAATTAGTTTTTATTTCTGATGAGGCTGTTGTCTTACAGAAGTTTTCAGTACAGAAAATATTACAGCGTTTACTGCTCCTTGGAAACTCAGCTCTCTTGAACCTATTGTGGAAAACCAGTTGGCAGATCTTTGTCTACCTAAAACAGGAAGGCGGACAATTCTTAGCTAGAAATCAATGCATGTTCATCAAATTTCCATTTAGAAACAAGTGCTAAGAGAACTATGCATTAACAGGAGTGTAGCTGATCCCTCTGGCTCCTAAGCAAACACAAAAACCCTTAGCACAGCCATCTACACTGTCCTGTTACTTCCGACTACAAGAATGTAAACAAAAGTTTCCAGTGAGTACAGTCCATAGATAAGAGCAACTTCAGTAGATAAACACATAAAAAATAAATTCCTAAAATAAATGCACGGATTAATAAATAAAGGACAAAGATTATGCTTCTGAGATAAGAAAAGATAGAGATAAAAAAACTATCCCACTCAATCTCACACAGTGGCTGCCCTACGACACATGTACTGGTTTTGCCTGACCTACTCAACACTGGTGTTTCTCTCCAAATGCTCTCTCTGAGGACTCCCTCCCACCACAAGTGGCAGACAGAGGTGGGACGTATTCAGAGAAATAGTTTAGCATAGAAATCTGTGTCCAGTTTAATCCATTGCTCTACAGGTTAGGCTTTAAGGCAAATTATATGGTTTTGTTTAGTCATATTCAATAAACATTTTCAACAACGTGCAGTTTTATGACTTAGCAAGTGGCTGCTACTTCATTGATCATAAATGTTCTAAGAGAGGTATATGAAACACTCCTCCAGTTGTCTTTCACTACCTTGTGTGCAAAAATTGGGAGAAACTGGAATAACTTTATAGCCTGCAGGTGTCTTTGGGAAGCATAGAAAGTTTCCTGAAATTGATTTTACATTGTATCACTGATTGCCGGGCTCGGCTAACAAGTTCTGCTGCAGCTTTAATTCATTGACCTGATAAGCCTCGTTCCTTGTCACAGAGCTCTGAAGTGCTGCTTCAAGGTGTTTTCTGGGTAGAGATTTCATTTTAGACAGGACAGGAAACAAGGATCAAGGAACTTAGGTCAAAGAATATAAACCACTGAATAATAAGGTCAGAGCAGCAGCATTTTATACCTGCAATGAATACCATTATCAGCTACAATAGAAAAATAGTCTGCAAAGAACTCACTGAGCTGAGTACCCTGTTGTATTAGGCAATTGTGGCAGGCAATTGTATCATACATGCCTTTTAGGCTGACTGAACTACCCAGCAGCAAGCTTATTGTTTTTGGGTTTTTGCCCACTGCTCCAGTGGGAAACATCAGCCTTCTGTTCAGAGGGTTGAGTTTTCACTGGGCTTTGAGACAACAGCTTTTACTTCAAACTAAAGCAGGTTGCAGATCCACACCCAGCCTCCTGAGACACCCCAGCTGACATCCCGGAACTCACTTGCACATCTGAGCTCAGTGCTCTCCTTCAGAGCTGGTTTCTAATGCAGGACCAAGTCACTGCAGTAATTCCCTGCCTTCTTTATTGTGATTTGTTCCAGGTTTTCTTCTACCTTGAATGCATTTTCACCTCATCAGCTGTACTATTTTATTCTCAGTTTCAATAATCTCTCCCTTGCTGAAAACAAGCATTTTATTTTGGGGCCATGAGTAACACTTTTCCCATATGTATCACTGACAAGCTTTTTGTTCTACTTTAGACATATTGGTGTCCAGTGCAATATTATGAAGTCATTATCACCTTGCTCTGACTTTTTGTGATGCAGCTTAATTTCCTGGTTAGATTTTTCTGCATTACTTTAACTCAAAACTCCTGATTTCTATTTCAGTGATTTCATAACCCTTTTGAACACACAGCCCTTTGCCTTGAAGGCTTTTTCAGTTGTTTCTAAAATAAACTCCAGATGACTTTTCTACCTTCAACTTGAGGACACTGCCAGTATTTAAATGCTTTAGCGTAGCTGACATTTTTTCAAAGGTTTTTTGAACTCAAGAACCTTAACACAATGGGCACTTCCCTAGGTCTTTTGATCATTCCTCTGTTCCCCAACAGTGATGCCACAGGGCCTCAGCTACTTACCCCTATAATAACAGAGAAATCCCAAACAGTCCTCAAACATCCTTCTTAATCCTCCTTATTTGCTGTTCTTAACCCATGACTAAGGGAGGCACTTGGCTGTGTCCAGGCACATCCAGCACTGCACAGGCTGAGATGTTTCTGCAACATGTAATTCCCTCCTCAGTGCCTTGAAAGTTCCTCTACCATTTCACTGCTGCCCTTCCAGCTCCTCTTCCTTCCCTGCAGCCTGGCAGCCAGTCTGTTTCTCCTCAGTCAGCTCTTCCAATGGCCTCTAAAACATTTTCCTCCTTTCCTAGAACACTTTGCTCCTGCCTCAGCTGCGAGCTCACCGTTCCCCATTTCCCTGGGAAATGTCCCTGCTCCCAGTCATTCATGTTTATGTGCTGCCTTGGATGGGGAAAGCAGGGCACCTCCACTTTGGCAGCTCCCCTTCAAGGGCTTTTTCCCAGCTCTCTAGTGCAGGATTTCCAATTCAATCATACTTATTTACAGGCTTATTTTCATCCTTTTGTTTCACTAACTTGTATATTTCATAACAATTTTAGTATAGCTTGTACCTGAGAACTACTTTACCATTCTCTCCTTAAGGAATTTTAGTCCAGGAATGCCTTTTCCAACTTTGCCATCTTATTTCCATCCCGTTATAAAGTGCTTTTTTGCACGTCATTTTCTGCTTCTCCTGATTTGCACAGATCCTTCAATTTTGACATTCCAATTAAGTGCTTTATTCCACCATGTTTTTGCCATCCTAGATATCCACCTTCGGGTTCTGTCCCAGAAGTTCCTGTCTCTCCACTTTTGCCCACACTCCTTTCATTAACAAGATTGGCACCACAGCACTGGCTCATTAACCACATCTATTTTTCTTTTCAGTATTTGGTAGCAGCTGCATCACTTATGCTACTATGGTTCTCATTAGTTTTGTTACCTTGTTCTTCCTTGCTGTCTACCATACTATGCTCTGTTTCTGCTTCCCTTCCTCCCTCCCCTTTCCTGTGTATTGAAAATAACCTGGAAGGCATTATTGTTTCTGGCCTAAATAATGTAGCAAACACCTGTTACATCACCAATACTGATTACTGTACTCATGAGATTACATAAAGGGTTTAGGTGATAATAAAAGTAGTACATGATTCCAAAAATTCAGCAGTGCTTTGTCACTATTTTACATGTTCCTATTTCTCTAAAACAGGTAACTTAATTGCTCTATATCAGAGGTGACCTCTCCATGACACACTGAAAGTGTTTAAGAAGGCTACATTTTCTTTTTATCTTGTTTTCTAGCTTCAAAAAATTTAATAAGATCACCTAAAAGAGGCACTCTTTTCTTTCATGCTTTTTGAAAGAGATGACTTAATTTCCCTTCCTTCCTGCTTCTCTTTCATCACAAAATACATGCAAGTGTTATACCTCTTTCCTACCTTGTCTCAAATGGGAGGGGTTACACATCTACACTGGAGCACAAGTAACACGAGGAAGACACACCAGGCCAAAATCCAAGAGTCCATGTAGGATAGGTAACACAAGTGGAGAACCTGATGACTTGCAGTTCAAATCATTATCAAATCAATTGTTCATAAAAACAAAATTGTGACCATTTTGCAGGAAATTTCTATCTGTCAATTGAGGAGAGCTATAAAACACAATTTCAAGAATTATATAGTACTAAACCAAAAACCGCTAAGGAAATTCCCTCTGATTATTGAAGCTCTTGGTGAGATCTCTATGCTCATACAAAAGTTGAAAGGAAAACCAGGACATTAAATATTTGTTCTGGAAAGTCTTCAGAGGCTACAGCTGAAAAGGTTTGCCTGTGCCTGTTACCACTATATTTAAAGATAAGCAGTGGACATTAAAAAAAACAAAAAAAAACAAAAAACAAGAAAAAATCATAAACCTTACCTTTCAATGATTTTGAGATTTCTGGAGTTGTATGTTGTAATGACACTTCCTTCCTTTGAGGGCAGCAGTCAGAACTGACAAAAGCAAAACAGAAGAAAAGTCAGCTTGCTAAAAGCTATTTTTCTTTATAAATTCTCCCACTTTTCCAGGTGTGTTTTCTTTTAGCTGATGCAAGTGACCCACTGACACCCCTTGCTCTTCATATTACTGGGAATTGCTAGTTGATAAAATCCCAAAGCAAAGAAGATGGAGTGAGGACTCCTTTTGCATGAGCACAGACTGTCTTACCTACCAAAGCCAACAGAATCATCATTTTCTCACAATGCCAGATTTTGCTACTAATCCAAGCCATTTGCAGAAACGTATAAAGCAGGGGAAAAGAAACAACAGCCTTTTGGAATAAGGGCTTCAAAGAAACGTTCCAAAGCACCTGGGCCAGGTTTGACATTTTTCATCTAAACTTTTTCTTAAACTGAGTTTTCACTGAACTCAACAAGTGAACACATAGAACTGCTGAAACGTCTACTTTCAGTTCGGAATTCATCAGTTGTTTAATTATTTGGCAAAAATGAGGTAGGGCTCCTGATTTATTAAAAAAAAAAAAAAATTACTGTTTGCAGGGATGAAATAAAAAAAAAAACAAAAAAACAAAAAAAAACTTATTCAAATCTTACAACTGGAATAAAGTTGTGAAAGGTTAGAGATATTTCATTTTCATTTAGTATATATCCAAGCAAGCTGAAAAAGATTAATTTGCATAGTAGAGAAACTGTTTTTGTCCTAGGATGGTATCCCAAAAGACATTTTAATATAAAAGGAATACATTTAGTATATCAACTAATTTTTATATTTTTTTAAAGATGATGTGGGCATTACCAGGCATCTACACCCCATTAAAAAAATAGGAGCAAAGCATTAGTGATTGTCAGTATATAGCAACATTTTACCATATCAGCTCTTTCCAGAGATTCAAACAAGTATTCATGTAATTGTCTTTTTGCCCTTGTGTCAGAAATACTAAAAATTTTGCCTTTCCCAGCTCTTATTTTCATGCATTATGCAGCTTCTCAACCAACAGAACTGTAGTTCAGCTCTGACAGTATGAGATCAAGCTGCAGGAATGCTCCTGTGCCAGGGCTGCTTCAGCCCAATGCAGTGCTCTCCTCCCTGAAGACCTGATGCATCTGAGTGAAAACTGGATAAACTCCTTACCATGGCCATGGCAAAACTCATAAATGCCCGAGAAGGACAGATTCCCTACCAGAACACACGTAAATTCCACACTGGCATAGCTGTTTTGTTACTTTGCAACTCTTTGATATAGGGAACAGCTTTCATCTTACACTTCCCCAGGAAAGACAGACCTGTTTTAATTTGGTCCAAGTTTTGCACATGAAACTGAAGTGTTGGATTGATACCACAAAATGCCCTGGGAGTGAACATCAAAATAAGTGAAGCAACTTTCATTGGTACAGTGCTAAGTTAGAGTGGAAGGCAGCCATAGGCTGTTTTCTACCATCAAGAGGAGATATCTGGAAGGAAAAGCAAAGGAACAGATTCCTCAGACAATTCCATTCAGGATCTATTGAAAGACAATTCCATTCAGGATTAATGGGTTATCTATTTACATGAGAGCATGTATTCCATAAACCAGCTTGTTGCTTTGTGACCAGTTACTCTGGGATTTATGTCAGTGCTGTTTTACAAGTACTGCAGAAAGAAAATATTTTAGAATTGAACTATAACCATCTTTCAGGGAATGTTTTTATTTAGAAATATATCTTAGCCCTTTCTTCAGGGAATAGTTATAAAACAAAAATTATTTTATGTACCTACTTAGGTGTGGATCAATAAAACTTATTTTCATAGCCATTGTGTTGATGCAGTAGTGACTGCTGAATTTGCCTCACTCCCTCTGCAATCCTTAACATTTAATTCAGAAAACTCCATCCTGCTGTAAACTGTATTGCTGCAAGGCAAGGATTTAAGTGGACATAGACAATCCAGTGAACCCAGCACAGAGAAAACTGTACTCTGAATGCTGGATTTGTTTAATTTAAAATCAAATTATCAAATTAAAAAAAAAATAAAGCACAATACTATAGCAACTTTTTTTAATGTTCTATTTCAAAATGGTACACCATTTCTCAAAGTGCTTTGCATCATGTTGGCCTCATCATTAGTAACTCTTACAAATCATTTCACAAAATAGAACAAAAAAAATTAAATTTGGTGTGGACAGTGAGATATTTTACTTAATTCAACTCTGCAGATTCACTCCTCAGTTTAGTGCCACAACCTTCAAACTAGCAGCAGAATGGGTACCGATATTGGGACCTGCTCCATGGCAGAACTCAGGAGCAGCTGGGAAAAGTGCTGTTATCTTTAAAACTATCATAAATAAATGTTCAGTTAGCCACAAAATAAAGCTCTCAGAACGGAGAAACATGAGAGTTAAGTCTGCACAGAGTTAATGCTGCCCTCTTGGGAGGTCCACTATAATTTGGCCTTTAATTAATATGACCACTTATTATTTGTCTCTCCATGGCACCCCACAGCTGATTCAGCAGCCCACAATGAAGGAACAAGCTGTACAGTAGACTTTTACCATCATTTTTCTGGCTATATTAAGCCCCATCTCATCCTTTGCAGCTGCCCCCTCCCTCATACAGACTCAGGGTATGCCATTCCCACGGCTCCAAAGCGACACTGGCACAGGCTGGGACAAGGGAGTGTCCCTGCACCCCTGCAATCACAGCCACTATCCCCAGTCTGAATGGGACAGTGTCAAACATGCCACACATGCACCTCCATAAATCACACTGGTATTCCTTTACTGAGGATAATATTTTAGTGCTGCCCCTTTAACCAAGACATACAAAAAATAAGTGGAAAAACTGGGAAAACTCTGACTTTTTGACTGCCACGATTTTTAGTTTAGACTGATGATGTTTTGTGAGAGCTTCCCTTTCTCATTTCTCATAAAAGCAGGAAACAAATAAATAATACAAACAAGCTTGGACAAAAATCAAAAGCCTGCTCCGGTGGCACTATTTATTTAACACCACAGAGAAACCTACATCTCTCCAGTTCTACTGCTTCTTCCCCAAAGAGCTACACCTGCATCCTACTCCCATGGAAATCAGAGGGAAAGACAGCAATGCCATTAGAAAGCAGCTCCCCACTGAAACTAAAGAAAATAATTAAAAAGTTGCCTTTGTGGTGGAAACTCTTAAGTTACTTTACCTATAGCTCTCACCATATACATCAATGTAGTTCTGTTTAAAGAGAAGAAAAGTAAAATTTGGAAAAATTCATATATTGCAGAGGTGATGAAGCAGATGTCACAGCCAGGGTACAGTAAATTTTATTTAATAGTAAAGGTGAGTGATTTTTTTCTTTTCTTTTTTTTTTTTTTTTTTAAGGCACCAATAATAGCATCAGCTACAGTAAAACCAACTGAAAAAAATCTCTGCAGTATCTCAACTTCCCCATAAATGACTATGCTATTAAAGGATCCTGAGAGAATAAAGCACTAGGAAATAGAATATTTGAGTCAGAAACATTTCTAAATATTCCCTTATATGTTCGAAAAGTTTCCAGAAGATGCCAGTGGCTGTTGAAGCAGGGCAAATCTATTTACATGTTGCTAATGCAGAGACAGTCATGTTGATGGCAGATGTTTGTCAGTCACACCTTACATGCCCCAAAAGAGATGTATTGCCCAATTAAGCAGGAAGAAAAAAAAAAAAAAAAAAAAGGACACCTAGGGCAACTCTTGGGTCACATCTGGCTAACTAAGAGCAGCTGTGCTGGCACAAAGGTAGACAAGGTCCCTTGTTATGTAAGCAGCATCAATCTCTCCTGAAAAATTAGGATGGAGAATTTATGAAATTAATTGTGTTTTAATTTGTTCTCTCTACTCCTTGAAAAGATATGAATTCATTTATCAAGCAAGAATTGTTTCAGATTGGATGAGGGATTTTTCCCTTCCTGATTTAGCATAATGTAAGATGTAAGGACTGGATTATTAAAGTAAAATGAATATTTCAGCTGCCTACAAATGTAACAAAGGCAAGAAAAACAGCAACAAAGTATGAAGTTAAGACTGGGAGAGAGAAAGTAGCCAGGTTAAAAATTAGTTTGATCATTACATTTCCTAAAAAATACAGAAAATAAACTTTTACTTAGCTGCTACTGTTAAACTCAGAATGACAAGCAAGTGGTAGAGTTAAAAATGCAAGTTGTGGTCCAAAGTTTACTAGCAGAGCCTTTTAAGTACTGCACATACCAAACCTCCATTTCTATAGTGTGTGAACCCAGAGATCTGGAGCTGGGAGTGCCAAGGCAAGTAAAGGATGCTCTGTGTGTTGTGGACTTCTCTATTCAGTGCAGAATTCATTACAGAAGGGCTGGAGCAGGCAGAAGTTTTATTACAAAGTGTGAAGCTCTGGCAGTGCTGGCTGCCTACACTAAACCAAACTCTTCCCCTCTGAGAGCCAAAGGATAAACAATTCAGAGCTTCTACCTCATCTCCTCTCTTGGGCTTGTAGATGAACCATCTATGACTGGAGGAGGAGTGTGGGCTTATATTTTCCCCATGTCCCAGCTGCCTAGTGGAATTGTTTGAATTGTTTCTATCCAAGTTTGGAGAGGAATGGGATAACTGCCTTCATATAACTGGTCTATATCTGAAGATCCTCCTCTCTAGTATAAACCAGCTGTGAAATGGATAATACCTTTGGATATTCTGAAGATTTAGATTGCAGAGAAGTGCAAAAATTCAGTTTTTTGAACTAGAAGTCTGACGGTGGATGAGAGGGTCAGAAGACTGGTCAGAGATGGTTCAGGGACACCTCAAGGATTGTTTTAATTGACAGATGTATTCAGTTATGAAAATGTACAATTTGCTTTTATCAACACAGCTGTCTTTTTTTTTTTTTTCCCATAAACAGCTACTGAAAAAGAAACAGAAGACAGCAGGTGAACTTGTTAGTGTTTGTTAATTAAATGCCTCCAGTCTCTTAATTTATCATTTCTGAAAGTTTAGAAACACAAAGGCAAAATGTAAAATGAATGGACAAGACCCGGTCAGGAAACTGAAATCATGAAGTACAACTGAAACCAAGACTACAACCTTTACTGCTCAAGAGCTGCTTCAGGCTGTGGCCAGAAACAAGAAACCAGACAGTCCTCTAACAGAAGGATGTGAGTCAGGACTTCCAAAACTCTTCACAAAACGTCTCCTTTTCTCCTTAAACTTATATTATTATAATTATAATATTTATGGCCACATAAATATTATGGCCACATAATAATGTATCCCTAAACATCCACAAGAAAGAGGAATGATTTGAAAAAGACTGGAAGGCAGATGTCACCAACCTAGCAGGTCAACGAAATCAGTTAGTAATTTAAGTTTTCTTAAGAACTCACTCTTTCTGATTTCAGTAACTTGAAAAGACAATACAGAGGGGGTCCTTCCTTTAAATGCAATGATATTCATCAGATACATTTGTAAATATTAGTTCAGTTAAAACAACACATAAGATATAAAATGTAATTAAGTTCTGTATAGATTTCACTTTCATGGAAGACTAAGAACAGCAAGAAAGCAATGATGTTATTCTGTTTCTAGAGCTTATAGGAACCACCAATGATTTCAATAGCCCAAGACTCATCAGCTGCAATTAAAACAATTGCAATAACAGTGACCCCAGCAGCAAGCAATACAGAGAGAGGATGTTGGAATATGGATGTCACTGATTCGTGGGATGCCTAAAAGAATAATTCTGCTACTGTATTTCTGAGTACCTCCTAAACACAGAGGTACAGCAATAATGGCTGGGCAGAAACAGTAATTCCAATGCACTGTACACCTCTAACTAAAGATTTTACTTCTACTTTGAAAAAAAGACATCTCTGCAGACTGCTCCTGGAGGGAAAGTAAACACAGCCCAGAAGCACAGACCCTGCCAGCAGGTGAGCCATGTGCTGCACACAGCCAGCCCTGGGGGTTGAACATTTCAGAGTTATTCATTTATTTACATAATATTTTAAGTAATAATGGACAAGGTCATCCTATTTTCAACAAAACAGCTCCTATTAAAACCCCCCCCCCCCAAAA
>JAWWEV010000169.1:7338414-7381577 GCA_035583235.1 Hafferia zeledoni | reverse complement strand
GGGGACGGTCCCACTGAGACTCGAACTCAGGTCCTTGGGATTCAGAGTCCAGAGTGCTCTCCTTTATGCCACGGGACCACCCTATGACAGACCATAGCAACAAGAGAAAAGACGCGTTTCATTTGGGGGAGGAGGGGGAAATTTTGCAGAACACGTTTGCCTTTCATCTTTTCACCGATTTGCTGAGCTTGGCGATTGTTTAACTTTTTCAAGTGCACTGATCATTAATTATTTGCTATGAAGAAACACATTTCTAGTCTTTGACTAGTCTCCGAGCTCCTTCATACTAAACACTTATCTTGCATATTGTATATTACATTGACAGGAGAAAACACAAATGGATAGGGACTGTCTTCCTATTGTATAAGCAATACTATGCAAAGGTAAATTTTACATAGAGACAAATCCTCATTCTGCACTAGGAATGGCAAATTACACCCTGGCCCAGTACACAGTACTCTGCTCTCCCTGATGAAGCTGGTTCTGCTTAAACATTCCAAAGCAGAAAGCAAATGAGAGCATTCCTGCAGCTGGTCACTGGGGCTCAGCTGGGAGAGCACAGCTAGAGAGGAGACTGGGATGTTCTGTAAAGCAGAAAGCCCGTCTAGCTCTGTCACATCAGGTAGGGAAAACTCTTGAGTACTGCCCTGGGTACTTTTACGAGCTTTTCTAGAAGAAAATTTATGTAACCTGTACAGCTGCCTCAAGTATCAGAAATGGGCCTTAAATGACATACTGATTGCTTGGCTAAGGTCTAAAGCTCCAAGCTTTTCTCAGTCCCATTGAAGCCTGCCTGGATGCAGCACTGAACATTGGCTGGATGTTAGGGGACTGCTGGCCACATGCAGTAAGCACAACTCTTTTTTTCACAGTTTATCAGCACAGGAAATGTTTCCTCTTGTTTATATCCTCAGGTGTCTTTCAATTCCTTGAGGTTTAATACCTCTATTGGTATTACATCAATCTTTTTCTTTACAATAGACTTTCCAACGGTAACTATATCTTCCTTAAATTAAGGCTCAGAAAAAGCGACAGATCAAGAGATACCATGTGGGTGAATGCTGAAACCAAAAGAGAAGAAGCCAGAAAATTTGTACCTGTATCCAGAAATAATTAGAACTGTTTTTTTTTTAACTTTGGTGGATGAACCTAAATTAAAAAAAAAAAAAAGCTCAAATCCAAAGCACTTTATTTATTTTAACAGTGGGGAGTTTTAATTAAAAAAGACAGAAACCTCTCACTGTCCTATGATTTTGGTGCTATTCAATTTTCTGAAAGGTTTTGAGGGTTTTTTTCTTCTTATTAGACCAGCTTTTAAGTGAAATTGGAATGCCTTATTGCAATTCAGAAACAATAAGTTCTAAATGTGGAAATGAGAAGTTCCTGTATTTCTGAAATACAACTTTGAAAATGGCAAACTAAATTTTAAAGATATTTTTCCTTTTCCCTGCTCAGTTTGGCCTAAATTCTTGAAGTTGTCACGCAGCAGTTTTTCTTGGGTGAGCTGTAGCAGTAGGTTAGTTTCTCTCACTTTGCAGAGCTTTGAGCACATCTTAAAGTAGTTCAGGGCCCACATTCTAACCTTGTCACAATCCTGACAAATCCTACTCTGTCCAAAATCAGTGGCTTTGATCCACTTCAAAATGAACTGCTCATTCCATGCTTTTTCAGCCCCATTACCCATAATCCTCATCCTGCAGAGGAAACACTATGAAAACCTAACCTCTTCTTTTCCAAGCTTTTTACTTTCTTGCTGGTTTCTCATTTTTTTACACTCCTTCTGCTTCTGACAGACCATTTCCAGAAGTTTTCTGGGTCCCTGCTGATGGCCAGGATTTGTGCATCTCCCAGTTTCTGGCCCTGTCTTGCTCTGTTCTAGTGTAACTCATGTTTCCATTATTCAACTCAGTCTATAGCCTTGCCCCCTGCTCTCACATCTCATGTTTCCAGTCTTGAAGATATTTTATGTGTGCTCTACTACTCTTCATTCCCTGAAATTATAAGGTATAATTTAAAGTTACAAAGGGGAAAACAGGATATATTATTCTGTAGACAAACAAGGCACATGGCATAAATCAGGGGGAAGGACTTGT
Organism: Hafferia zeledoni; assembly: GCA_035583235.1. Classification (NCBI taxonomy): domain Eukaryota; kingdom Metazoa; phylum Chordata; class Aves; order Passeriformes; family Thamnophilidae; genus Hafferia; species Hafferia zeledoni. Next base: position 7,379,484 of record JAWWEV010000169.1, on the reverse strand, counting down.
AAAACCTCTTACCAGATTCTCATCAAACAGTGTTTCTGTCTGGGCAGTGTTATGCAAATGTAATTTGAGCAGGAGCTCACAAAAAAATTCCCCCAGAATTACAATCCCCAGGGAAGCTTCATCACTGCACTGAGGTTCTGGCCTCTTCACAGGGTGGTAAGGGGGTTTCCCCTAAGTTGTTCCATATCACTGGATTCATATGGGAGGGAATCATCTTAGAAAACCTTTTGTTCTCACAGGCTGGTTAGGGGATTATTAAATGCCTTTTTACACACACACCCCCCCCCCCCGGACAACTATTCCTGTTTTCATCATGTGAACTGTTTTATATATAATCTGTTGTATTAATCAAGTCCCAGGTAAGTCAAAGCCTGCAGTCAGCCTAACAATCTGATTTTCCTAAAACAAGTGTACATCATCATCTTTTATGCAAGACCTTCATGCCTTGCCTTGCCATTTCAGAGTTTTAGCTTTCAGCACCAAAGCCATTTATCAGGCACATAAAGTATTCTGTACTCCCTGCTTTGTCTCATTCGGGGCTCCAAGGGAACAGTAGTTCCCTTTTTTCCCCACCCCTCTTTTTTTTTAATTTAAATTCATTCCTTCTCTAAAAAGGTGTTAAGGGGCCTGAAATCCCCCCAAAAAGGAAAAAAAAAATAAAGATAAAATGACTTTTTGTGGAATTTGTCTTCAAAGCTTTTAGTGATCATAAAACTGCCTGATTCTATCAAAAGGAACACAGCCTGAGAGTGCTGGGGTTAAGGCCAGAAGTCCCTTTGGAGACCTGCTTATCGAAAGGTAAAAATATTAGCCTGGCACCATAAGAGGAGAAAGAAAAAGGAAAGAACATCAGGACTTAGGAAAATCAAATTGTGACACTCCATCAGAGACCACAGGTGTTCAAACCTCTTCCTCCAGGCTGCTATTACAAAAAGCCCCAAACCCAAAAAAGGTAGCTCCTAATTCTGAGACCTAATTGGCTTTATATAAGAAGACAAAAAATAAAATAAATAAAAAAGCATGGAACGGATTTTTTTTTTTTTTTTTTTTTTTTAGTATTGCTGATCTGTTGAAAAGAAAGTGAATCTCCAAGAAAAGGCCAGAAAGATAGAAACTCTCCATGGTAAAAATGCAGTCTGAAGTTGATTAGATTATTTCTGTTTGTATTTGAAAGAGATTGCTGTGGCTGTTGAGCCGAAAATTAAACATACAACTGGTCATGGTTCATGAATATCTACATGCACATGACAGCATTGTTTTGCTTTATGTACAGCCTCTCTTCTGGGGTAAATCCCAAGGCAAACTGCCTTCCTCCTGGTCCATGAGAAAGATGAGGAATGATGTAACAACATATCCAGCAAAGTTACCATAAGTGAAATAAAACCTAATGTTCTCCGGGAAGTTTCCCAACAATTGCATGGTATCACAAAGATGTTACTGGAGTAATTTTTTTTTCCTAGCTATTAGGAAGTTTTATGCTCATAGGAAAAACTCAGATCGAATAAATCTTGACTATATCTTGCATGAATCCCTCCAACATGTTGAGATGGCCTTTCATGCTCAAGTGCTATTTTTCAGGATGATTTTATTCACTTCATAGCATTTGGTGTGAAACTTCATGCCAGAGAGAATTTTTCTAAACAGCATTATTGTCACTGTAGGTTGACAACTTTGAAGCTTTCCTTTAAAAAGAAGAGGAGGAAAGCATTTCATATAACGCTAAAGAAAATACAGTACTTCTATTTGAAGCTAAGTGCAAATCAGTGACTAGGTGGGTTATTAAAAAAACATGCTGTTGATTTCCTGCAAACTTCTAGGTGGAACAAGCCTCACATCATCTTACTTGAAGTTTACCTCTTAGCCTTTCTCTCTGTATTAATTAAACTGCAGCTATACTTCGACACATCTCTGCTCAGAACACCAGCTACAGGTAGCAGACAGGACTATAGAGGTTCCTACAGGCCACTGCAATTCTACGTGAGAATTCACAGTTCTCTCTCCAAATTTTAACAAGTTTCAGGTCCACCCAAGCCAAAATCCTCACTGAAATTTATCCCAGTCACTGGAGTCATTTCTGCATGTTTGTGACTTGACTATTGACCTAAACTGATTTACCCAACATTATTTTTATCCTCGGGCAAATTTGCAAATTTCGAATCTGCACCAGACCCTGAAAAGCCTATATGGTTTTGGTCTAACCTTAGCAGAGTAAGAATTAAAAATTGTAGATACATGGCCATCATCAATGTGCACAGCAAAAATACTTGTATTAATCCAATTTCAGTCATAAACTGTATCTGAAGTCAGGGTTACAATGGCTGTATTTAGTCAACATTGCTGCTAAGGTGACTCAGATTAGCAGAGCTTTAATGACATTTAAAAGTTTCCTAAGATCTTTATAGGGCAGTCTGACAGCCTTAGGCTGAGCACTCCCAGCAGTGCTGGTGGTTGCAGCAGGACTATGCAATGAGGTAGGTGTTCCCTGGCATGAGCAGTTGATATTGTTGATATCATCTGGGCCTAGGTTATCTGGGTAATTACACTAGAGAGCATTTCAACACAGCACTTTTAGTTTTTCATATTCTCTCTGGGCATTATTAACCTTTTATATTTTTACCAGCAATATTTTTTAGCTTTCAGTGTCCCATTTTAAACAGTATATTTATAAGGACACTAATACTGCAAAATTCTGCTACCAAAAAAGTGGACACTCTGTTTGGCCTCATGGCATTATGCCTACACTATTTGTTGAGTCAGAATAGTGCAAATCTGAAATATATCTTTACTGGAAACAAACATGACGCGTGCATGCAAATCTGTGAGGATACACAATGTGGATAATTTGTCATTCATTCTCGAGGGAAGCACAACCTGCTGATAGCATCGTGTAGCTGTGGCTCTGTTCCCACACTCATTAATACTGAGCTCAGAACTACTGCATCACCTGGCAGGACAAACAGTGCCAGGCAGGCAGAAGCCCACAGCTACATTTCTTTAGAACCAGACTGAGATACAGAAGGACAAGCAGCTGCTGACATCATATATACTCCAAAATGGCCAAGTTAGCCCTGAAAGAAGCATGTGTGTATTTTTAATAGCTAAGTTCCACTGAGCAAAGGGAGACTGCTGACATTCAGGACCAAAACTTCTTCTTAGAGACAAACTCCTGGAGTTGCAGCCTGGAGGTGAATGGGATGAGGAGAGGGCAGTGGGTCAAAGAAGATTTGGTGGGGTTTTTTTCTGTTTTTGGAGCGTCTGTGAAAATATGGTTGAAGAGAAATGAGAAACTGAAGGGATAAAGCAGCAACACAAGCCTGCATGACAAAGATTAACTCTGAAATCTCCAGCCTTTCTGCAAATGACACCTTCCCAGAAGCGCTAAAGATGATAGCAGAGTCTTGTGCTAGGTATAATGTATATGAGACCAACACGAAAGAGAGAGGGTTTTTTAAGTCTGCCGTCAAATCTACAGTGTTTTGTGATCATCAGTCACTGAACAACAATACAATCTAATGGTAATTAGAACATCAATGAAGTAATTACCTCCATTCACACCAAAAGGTGGCTGGATAGTGTAGTGAACCAAAGTATGTTAATAACAGAAGGAAAGGAAACAGATCCATTCCTCTCTCCCTCCGATAAATGCATTGCATAAGGCTGTCCCTGTATCATGTGGATGTGTTCCTGTGGGTACATTAGCACTGTTTTTCATGCCCGGATTTATAGATAGATACTAATCACTAAGCACAGGAAACATACTTCAGTTCAGCATTTTCAAATGAGGCCATCAAAAGTAACCCCTTTCTTTTTTATCTACCATATTATTAGAAGATGCCTATTTTTTTACACCTCTTTTTCTTCAGCATTATAGCAATATGCAATTACTGCATTTAAATGAAGTTAAAGAGCAGCCTTTAAAGTGAGTATAGTGTACACATCTGACAAGACTGAAAGGAATATTGGCTCAAGCCAAGCTGTTTGATTTTAATATCTCCTAGCACACTTTTGCTATATGATGCTTCACTAACACCAGGTTGTCCTTAACCAGTATGTAAATAGAAACAACCTTAAAATATTGTCAAGAATATTTGCCAGCTCAGGCACAAAAGCCTATTCATCCATCTCCACTATCCCAATGCATATAACAAAGCAGGCTAATTATAGTTAATTCCTCTATCTAAAGCATAATACTTTGGCTGAGTAAACTGGTAATAATTTAACGAGCTGTAATAAAAATCACAGTATCTATCCATATGCATCTGTTATAGGGGCCCCTACATTAATGAAGGCTTAGCACTTTCTATTCTCACCACAAAAAAATCCGAACATATGCGTGTTCTAAAAGCTTACAATGTAAAGAGGAACATTTTATGGTCATAAAATCAGAGAAAGAGAAGAGAATTGATGAGCATCCCAGTTTATTTAATGTATTATCTCTGTGAGTTTTCATGTATTGATTTTGGCAGAAATAGGTTCAAATATTGCTGTCACTAACAATAATAAGAAAGTTTAGTTAAGGCCTGATTACATTTTAGCGCACAACTCAAAACTGCCTGGTTATTCTAATGTTATATCCTGTCAGCATAGATGTAATAAAAAAAGGAATGAGTAATATACCAAAAAATAAGTTTTTTTCTCATCTTTTGTTTATCACTGAACCAGGGTTTTTTACAAAATTAACAAAGCTGAGAGCTTGGCACTCATCCTGCAATGTTCAGTAACTGCTAACTTGCATAGTCCCATAGAGAAAAAGTGCTTCAACTAGTCTGGTCTTAGTGTCAACTATTATCTGTTTTGACCTTTTTTAACAATTTTCATCAATTAAATGAAACTCTACTTATGTGAGATACCACCAAAATCATATTTTAGTGATGTTCAGAAACAATTTCTATCCTTTAGACTACTTGGGTTTACTTTGCCTTGGAAAAGTAGCTCTGCATTAAATACTGCTCCAAACTTTGCTTATAGGCACAGAAACACAGTGTCTTCTGTTACCTTCAATTCAGATTTCCCAAGCAGTTTCAAAACCCACAACACTGAGAGACTAATTTAAACAGAGCACAAATTTTGTGAGGTAATATGAGTTAAAGAAGTCATTATGTCCAGTCATTACAGATGAGCTCTGCCTCTGTCCTGGAGAGGCAGAGATGGGCTAGCAGTCCCCACTAGTCTTCATTTCCCCACCATGGCTCCTATTTTCCAATTCTCAGAGAGATGCCATAACCTATCTCCAAGGACAAACAGCCTGGAAAACAGTAGTTCAAAAAACCCCCAGGTTTAAAGAGGTGATAACTGAAAACGGTGGCACATCATTGCATTCTAACAGTTCTCGGTTCTTCAGATCTGTGGCACTGGCTTTAGCTTCCATCCAGAAGTCAGACAGGGACTATTTTGGAAGCACATGTGCCAAAGAGATCCCAAACACAGATGTCTGAATCTCAGAGTGGCACTCAGTCAAAACTGTAGCTCCGGGCCACAACTGTGCTAACAGCTTTGTATTAATGAAGGAAGACTTTCCCAAAGAGATTAGTACCACACTTCATCTTCCTTAATAAATTATGTTCTAGAATTATTCATCTGGAAGATCATAAATATCTAGTTTCCTTTAATTATTTTTAAAAATCTCATACCCGACAACAAGTTCACAATTTGCAATTTCTTTCTCTTTTCTGTAATCACCCATATTGTGACTGAATAAATCTGAACTGGAAAGGGAAAGCATGACTTGACCCTTCACTACCCAGGTGCCAAGGTTACCAACTAACACACAGTATGTAAAGAAAACTAAGCAAATCCAAGAGATAACCATCTCTGAGGCAAAAGCAAAGAGAAGAGAATGAAGAAATGAATAAGAGAATGGACTAGTTTGTACCAGCTGGCTTAACTCACAGAATCCAGACATCTCTGGACTATTACAGTGCCATTTTCTCTGGATTCCTCTGATCTCACATTTGGGGGTACAGATGGGCAAACAGCAAGTGTTTCTTTTGCATGCAGAGATGATCATTCCTGGAAAATTACAGTTTCAGTGTGTCAAGACATTTCCTGAATAGTTTGGTTGTTCAGCATTGGATTCATACTATACTATTCATACTGCAGTTATTTGGGTTTGGTGGGGGGTTTTTTAATAGAAAACTGGACAAGAATTAACAACAAATCTGAGCTTTTAAAGATGTCTCATTAGCTATTTTCAGTCTTGCAACTCAGGAACCCAATTTTCTTTAGCAGTCACCCAGAAGACAATGCAAAGAACTTTTTTTCTATTACTTGCTTTTTCTCACCACTACTCAATAACCTCTCCCCCCCGCCCCTCAATATCAAAAATTACTGCTTTATAGTGTAAGGATAGATGGTAATAGAGTAGGACTCACAAAATAAAACCCAGTTCTCCTGACTGCCAGCTACTCACAATCAGCAGGTTGAGTGGGGCTAATGGAGCTGGGCAAGCGCTTTAGAGAAAAAGGGGAGCTGCACTGCCCAGTTTCTGCAGGCACACTCAGCCTTTTATCTCCACGCATAGCTCCTACTAAGTGCCTGCCTTCCTCAGCTGCTTCCCCACGCTCCAGACTCAGAAGTGACTCCATCTCATGGACCATTTCCTGGCCATTGTGCTTCGCTCAGTAGTCGGAGTCAACAGGCTTTCACCAGCATGACTATTTAAGTGCTTGCAGAAAACCTGCTTGCCATTTCTTCATGTTTGGTACTACACTGACATCTTGTGGCCCTTAACCCTGGTGAGACTGTAAACAAGGCCAACAGATTTCCAAGTGTTTCAGCAAGGATGCAGTAACGTTAAGGTTGGGAAAGCAGCGCTGATGTTTGAATTTGCATTCTGATGCTTTACATACCCCATTTTGGTAACAAAGCTCTAAGTTAAATATGTATAATTAAAGAAAATCAAATCAAAAGTAGTGATGGATAGGTTGTAAAGCTAAACCGGAATTACAGCAGGTGAAGTCCTTCAGTAGAAATAAATGACTTCCCAGTCTGAGGAGAAAGCAGAGTCTACAGACACCTATTGCTTTCATATTTCACTAGCAGGCTCTATCCTTGATTTTATAAAGTTGAGATTTTAAATTACCATAATAGTATCTGCACACTACTTCAGCTAAAAATTCCCAAGAAAAGCAAAAATATATGAATAACGTGGTACTACTTATCCAGCATAATTACTGAACAGTAATTAGAAGAGAAGCAAGAAAACCTATTTGAAAACAATGCCAGTAATTGTATCCATAGCTTAAAGGTACATGAGATGAAGTCACATGCTTGTGAAGAGACAGGTCTGTCACACTGGCATAATATACTCAAATGAAGGAGAGTTTCCCTTTCTTTGCCTTTTTCCTTGGAGGAGCGGAGAAAAAACAAGCACCACAGAAATGGGCATAACATCTTAACCCTAAATAAGTTTTAATACAGCTACAAACAAAATGTGGAAAGGCCTGGAGATGAAAAGTAATATGGATCATAGAGCAAATAAAAGGGATTTTAGTTCTGGAAAACATGAGAGACCACACTTCAATCCAGATTCACTTTTCTAAGCACTCCTCCAGCTCAGCTAAAGCAGGATGTCCGACTTTCTGAGTGGGCCAATGAAGAAATCATTCCTCTGCGGGAGGACAGAAATTTTGCCTTGGATACAGTGGGCATGGGAGGCACAGATCTTTCCCCTAGATTACAGGATGATCTAACTAGTTAGATAAAAAGCTGTAAGCTCAAATGTTTCAGAGAAGCATCTAGAATTAAGACACCATACATCACTTATAGGCAAAGTATCACAGGTGAAATAAATGGAACACTGATGTTAAGGATAAGGAAAAGGAGATTTACATGAATATTTTAATAGCTAAATCCAATTCAATCAATTTAATTTCATATTCCTATTACTATGCTATGTAAAGTTCCTTTTCCTACCCAGTAAATTGTCAGTGTATAACATTAGCCATTTACGCTATCACAGAAGAAATGTGGGAGACACACTAAGAGCCACAGGTGCTACAAGGGCTTCTCCATAAGCTAAATAAAGGAAGACCTCACTGCAAAACCCACCCTAAGGGATTCAACTTCTTTTCCTGGAAAAGTACTGAAAGAAAACAAAATATATTTTGCACATTTATCACTGAGTCTGATGCAATCACTGGAAAAAGGGACATTGCAAGGGGACATCTTCCCCTCCCACAGATGTGACTGGCTGCAGAAGAATACACATCCTCGCATAGGAGACTCCTGAGCACAGGAACAGTGAAGAAACTAAAGAGAGAGGACTGACTTGACTGGTGGGCTCAAATTCAGAGCAAGTAACACAAGATTAGATTGTCTGTCCTGGTCCAGTTGTTATTGCAGATAACCTATCAAATAAACTCTTCCCTAAGCCTGCCACATTCCTCCTCAAAAGCTGTTTTGTCTTTGCCAACTCAGAGTTCCATGGGCTAGAGATCAGAACTTGCTTCTCTGTTCCAGCCCATGTTTATTCATAGCCACTATACCTGCTCTTGGCTTTTGTGCCAACACACTCCTGTCACCCACACTGCTCTAGTCTTTCCTGATGCATTTATAGATATTTCCATATTGCCTCTCAGCCCTCATTAGGCTCAAGTGAATAGACAAAACCCTTCATCAGGGCTGTCAGTGGAGCAGACTGTACCTGTGGTAGATCAGACTCCTTTGTTTCACACTTGGGCAATCAAAGTTGCAGACAGGATCCCACATGATCTCTCCTACCTGCTTCATACAGAGATGGCAACACCTTGCTATCCATCTCCACTGGCAACACTTGTCCCACACAGGCTAAGGCATCACTTACCTTTCTAAGGGCTCTACAGTACAGGCAACCCCAGAGAGCATCCTTTTCTTTAAACTGACTTTGGCTTGTTTTCAGTGTGTTTCATCCTGATCCTGTTATTCCAGACCTCAAGATAACTCAGCATGCAGAAATGCCTTCTAAATATTTTTTTCCATTTGTCCTAGGCAGATATTTTCCTCTTACAGGTACGACATTCTGTCACAGCAGACTCCCCTTTGTCACAGTAAGCAGTACAAACAGCTCTCACCAGAGCAGTCAGGAAAGACTTCCTGTTGCTGGAGGCACTGCATACACTAAGGCACGACCTCTTATGAGCAATGCTATCACCAGCAAAAGCAACTTAGGTGAAGAAAATACAATGTCCTAACTGACTAGGCTATTGCAATGACAAAATCTGTGAGAACACGCTGCATACACCTGTTTGGATTTGAGTCAAATGTCCCAGAAAGTATAAAACAGAAGATTATATACTGATGCTGTCTTCTGGACTGAAAACAGTTTAAGTGATGAGAAATAAAAGCAGTGCTTCATTTGAATTTTTTGCTTTAAAAATAAATTGGTTAAAAATTAATTGGAATCAAATGGTGACTTATGGGAGAAATCTTTCATTGGCAGGCATATGAAGTTAGTATTTGATCCAGTATAGCTCTTCTACCTATGACACCTATAATAAGCAGACAAAAATAAGGTAAAGAAAAAAAGTGTAATTAGATTGAAGCATTTTCACAGGTGGAGTTGGAAACACTTCCACACTTCTAGCACTGGGAAAGGTGACTGTGCTGCTTCTTTTCCCTCACTTGTTCCATGAGGTCAGCAGTCTTTCGTGGAGCTAAAATACAAATAAATTTATTAAGCAACCGAACGTGTGATGAAGTTGGCAACTAGAACAAGGCTTCAGATACAGCGACAAATTCACTGTTATGCTGTAACACTCTGCTCGTTTTATACTACTCGGCAAACTCTGGCAAACTACTCTGGTGGATATAATCTTAACACAGAGAGAAGTTCCAAGCAGGTTCCCAGCAGCCTGAAGCTGCCCTCTGATGACACTCAGCCACAGGGAATGCACTAGGAGGGCATAAGCCCACTACTTATCCCAGGCTGAAAGCCCTTGACAAGTTGTGATCAACAGATACAAGTTAGAACAAGCTCTGTTCTTGTTAGATAGGAGCTAAAAAGAAAATAGAGAATTTGAGAAGTAGACCTTGCTCTGTGGGAGACATCCACTTCTCTTTTGCACTGCAAGAAGAAAGCAGACCAGGAAATCTGTCAGGGTGCATAAAACTGGCCCCAGTACTAGACTAATTAAATAGCTTGCAACAGGTGACAAAAGTTACTGAAAGAAAATAATTGGACTTGATCTTCAAAGCTTATGGTATCTGCAACAGGGATTTAACAGCAATTCTGCTCTTTAAAAAGCTGTTAGACTGACACATGTAGGGGTGCTGTTATCTGACACCCATCACATCAACACAGCATAATCAGAAACAAAGGTCACTCCACCCTGCCCTTCCCACCACAGTCTGAGCCAGGGAGGTGTGCAGAGCAGAAAGCAGACAGCTCTGCTGCCCACACAATCCTGGGCTCCCTCTGACAAGCCTTGGGAGCAGCCCTTCTGAAAATGTGAATACTTGCCCCTGAGCCCAGATACTGGCAAAGGAAAAACATCATCTTGTGTTCTCGTTGTGTGAAAGGAAGATGTAAGAAAAAAAGACAGCAAAAAATTCCAAACAGTGAATCCCAGACTCCCAAGATAAAACATGGTGGAGCTACAGCCACCTAAATTGCTCAAGTACTTCATTAGGAGGGATGAACTCGCAGCACTGGACACAGAAGTAGATGGGGTGAAATTAGATTCTGGAACTTGAACGTTTTGCAGCTTTGTGATTGCCAAAAATGCCAAACTAACAAAGCAATCAACCAACCAAACACACAAACAAACAACAAAAAAAAAAAACCAGACTAGAAGAAGAGCCATAACATGTGAATATTTCAAGTCACAGGGATGTAGCACTATCAGAAGTGCTGCCCCTGGTGATCCCACCCTCAGTGGGCTGTTACATCATGGAATAAACTCATTTGTCGTATTGTTTTAAATGTGTATCTCTATTGTTTAGATGGATTTGAAAATATTTTGGTGAGCACCATGCATGTTCAGAATCAGTTCAATGCAAGGATAAAAAAAAAAAAATTCCAAATAGCTCTTGTGATTGGACTAGGATACTCCAGAGCTGTCTGCATGGCTTCATTCCTGCTCAAAAAAAGCCTTAGCATTTCAGAGGGAAGAAATAAATAACTGTTCATTCTTTTACACTCTTCAGCATGATGCTCTGCAGTGTAGTCCCTGGATTAGGTTGTATGAACTCTTATGCCATGTCTTAACAATACAACAAAAATCTAAGATGCCATCTCTTCAGTGGTCTATTTGAAATTTTTCTTTTGAAATTTTCCCTATAAATTTTCTCTTACAGAGTTTTTCTTGTATTTGTGTTACTTGTTCAATTTAATGGAAGGAAACTTCCATGAACATTTTTTGTAATACATTCACACTATTCCTTTGCATAGTGTTTAGCAATGTCAAACTATAGCCTTGCAGGACATGGACCATCTTCTAGTCTAACCTTATTTATACTATTATAGCAACAGAGTCATTTTAAATGTAAGAAATCTAAATTCTGAGATAAAATGGAGCCTTGGACTGAAAAGGAATATCAGCCTTTCTACTTTGAATTATCAGGATATTGGAAACCTGATTCTGGTCAAATAACTAGTAGCATTTCCAAGTTACAGAAATCAAAGTGATATTTAGGCTGGTGCAATCACCTCTTTACACGTATCAAATGGCATAATGAGGATGAATGCTGCCTGCCAGCACTGTATCCTGGCAGCTCCCAGGCAGTGCTACAACATACACTGTGCTCTGGGAAATACACTGGATAGCAGTAGGCTGAGTGGAGTTTAAGAGACTAGAGTTGTATTCCTTCAAAGAAAAAAACAAACTTGTAGGTATTTTATTTTACAAGGAGAAAGCCCTGAGAGGTTTCTGCAATGCTCTGTTCCAGCCACAAGAGCTGGTTGGAACAATCCACTCCACTTGTGTCATACACACCACTCTATACCAGCACTCACCCCCTTCCCACTAAGCAACACAAAGAAACCTTTGAGCCCACCAGGTCAAGATGACCATGCCATGTCTTTTTCTTTTATTTTTCTGTAACACAGGCTGGAACAAGTCTCACTCCATGTCTTTTGGCTGCTGCTCTTTTATTCTCTTGAAGTAAAAAAAGTCACATGCTGGATGCACTCATTATTACAAAGCTATAAAAACCCCTTTCATTTTCCTTTAATACAGATTAATTATTATTTTTCCTATTAATAGTCTTACCATTTTCCACATCAGTTCTAATTGTCCCTCAGCTCCCATAAAGAGCTAAAGACTGGCTGAGCTGGAAGAGAAACCACTTCTTCCCTTCCCACTGCAGCCTGATTCACCTCTGGGCAGGCTGGAGCTTTTGGGTAGGGTGGCACAAATGGGACAGGCTCTGTCCCTCTGTCATGGACATTCAACTACTACCCCTGTAACTGGCAGTCCAGCAGCTTCTGGCACTCCTGAATAAACCAGGACTAGCTAAAATAAGGCAATACAGCTTTTTCACTCAGTCCATTAATGTGATTCAATTTTCTGCAGATGTGTTTCATTCTCATGTTTACAATCTACCTTTAGTGCATTGAGAATAATGCATAGGCTTCTCTTCTGTTGGGTTTATGATATTTATTTTTCTAATTCCAACTCACTGTGCTGCTGAAAAGTCAGCCATTATGCCTGAAACTACACCAAGAGAGGGTTTGGGTTGCTTTATATTGAGTTAGTATTTAATGCTCATTGTAGGAGAAGTTTAACTAGGAGAAAATTAGGTAGAGAGTAATATGTCATCACAGAGGTTGTGAAGGATTTATTAGATCAAGCAATATTGATTTCTGCCACAGTCATTTTTTTTTAATCAGTAAATAAGCCGGGAGATATCCTGAGCACCCTTCATGGTCCTTTCCTACTTTTTCGAGGATATTCTTTAATATGTAGTCAGAGTAGTTAATTTTGGGTTTTTGAAAAAGGGTGACCATTGCCCTGATTCACTGACTCATATCTGAAAGACCAAATTTAGCAATAGAATCCTCAATATTCCAACCAGACAAAAGTACCAAGCAGTTTATGGAGGAAACATAAACTAAACCAGGAAACTACCAGTTTTTCATTAAATAACAAGTGCTTCCATTTTATTCTTCAAATGTTTTCCACTTAGTTCTTTTTCAAATAGACTCCTTTCAGCCAAGGAATCCTCCTAATGATCATGCTAGACCTTAGCTCAGACACAGTGACAAGGAGCTCACAAGTTTCAGATGGCAGTTGTAGAGATACCTAAATCTCTGTTAATGACCAGAAACTCCCCAGGAGTTAATAGAAGGAAAGAGATGTTTTAGAACAGAATTTATCAGACTTCCATACAAATACCTTCAGAGAGACAAAGTATGCCCTGGAAGAGCTTATTTCTTTTTGGTGACTCAAGTGAGACACTGATATCTGTGTTTGCTCACCTACATCCTGCCCCCATGGCACCAATCAAAAGCATGGACTGCAGTGAAGGAAGAGAACTCAGGGACAACTCTTGGTTCTAAATGACTACAGTGGATGAGAAAATAATATTTAGCTTCAAGATTGCCTGAATTTCATGTAGTACTTTTCCATGTTTCTCCATCCAAAGTATAGTTTTTCAAAGCTAGAATTAATTTCCCTGGCAGTAACTATTCAGGGACTTACACTAGAATATTTTAGGATTAATCACCACTGTTTTCACATGATGTCAATATTCTGCAATGGAATATAAATAAAGTGGGCAGCTTGCCTCTTCTAGAAGTAACTGCTTTGGCTCAGAAAGTCTTAACCAGAGAACTAAATTGTTTCCAAAAACAAACAAAAAAAGGCAAGAGGGGAGGAAAAACTTATTTTAAAAGTTGCATAAGGTCATTCAAGAACTTTATAAATCTTAACTTAGACTTGTTCCTAAGAGATCCACAAAGAAAATCAACCTATAATGATGCTTTTTTTTTTTTCTTCTTATCTCATTAATTTAATTACAGTTCAGGCACAAAAAAAAAAAAAGTCATAAGAATTGCGCCTCACCTGAAAACCTCCCTACATATTAAAAGTGCAATAAACTTGCACTCTTCAATTCTCCCTCCTCTTCTTGCACCTTTTAGTCCCAAGAACTAATACACAGTAAATTTAGGGCTGTGGCTCTTGAACCCTTGAGCATGTGAACTGCACTTTGTTTCCTAGATCCTACATAGCCTGGGGCACATTATCTTATGCTGTCTTACAGAAGAAAACCAAACAAAGAGCAATAACATCAAACTAACAGAGCACATCAACAACTTTCTTTTGAGTGACCAATTGGAGAGCCAGAAGAAATATTAAGTAGGTGCATAAATGTTTGAATGAATCAATGCACTTCTCTCTGTTTTTCTCAGAGCTGGAGTGCAGCCATCACCTTTCCAAAGCTAAAATTAGTGTCAGGAGGCAGCTCAGGGAGATGCAAATCATGTTCTTCATCTTTATTTAATACCTTCTGAGTGAGGGACAATTCATTCTTTTGAGTTGTTATAGAAAATTAGTGGAATTACACCAGCAGTGAGCTGATAAAAATCCAAGAAAATTGCAATGGATTAAGTACAGTTAGTTTGAAAGAAAGCCACTTGATTGACTTGTTCATCAGCCTTCCTTACTTCTACAATTTTAAAGACATGAAAATAGTTCTGATCATCGACCATAAAACCCTTAGCACCATGTTTCAGGATAACTTATATTTCCCCTTTAAAGCAGTGGTTTCTGTAAAAAAAATCTGTGTTTGAATATATCAAGGTCAGAAACAAAGTCTAAAAGCTGTCAACATACTAATAAAATCCCCAAACTTTCCTTTCTCCTTTGTGATCACCAAGGGCTCATCTCTACATGCAGTCAGCAAGATAATTGAATAACATGGGTGACAGAACACAGCCCTGCCAAGCTTTTGACTGACCTTGAACTCCTTGGTCAGCTCACCATGTGCAATGTCTCTTTGTGTAAGTCCCTGAACAACAAACTCTGAGTAAGCAGATAATTTCCAGCCATCTTTCTCAAGTATCACATAGAAAGATTCAACAATATGAGTGAAATACTGCAAGAAAATTGACCCAAAACAGTAAGAGTTCGAAGTCGATATTGATGTTGAGCTTGTTGAATCTGAACATCATCATCTGATTCTTGGGCCCATGTTGCACTAAGTATACGAGATAATATATATATTAATACAGTACCACAGATGCACACCTTAGGCAATATATTTTTCTGTGATCCAGTTCCCAGACTTGCTTTATAGTGCTATAACAGTGTTATGGGTGTACAAAGTAAACATCATTATATTTTCATCCACTTTACTCTGCCAAAATGGTGACTAATATATCTATTATATACTAATTTATTAAGCAAGATTACATACAAGGTAGTTCATCATCCAGAAAGAAATTAGTAGCCAGTTGTTTTCACATTACTCTGCATAGTGATGAGTCTTTAGCTGTGGGTCATGCAGGTTTAAAACTAAGGCAGGCTGAGGCACTTGGTATTATGTTTAGCAGCTGGACCAAGTGTGCTTCAGAGACACCCTCTGTAATGGTTAACTTCAAGAACCAAAGGGCGAGTTTTCTTTGGAGAAAACAAAAAAAGCAACATATTCCCAGTGGGTTTTTTTATTTCTTCTTGATGAGAAATTGCATTATTTCCTACCATCAGTCAGCTCAAGATGCACAATTGTCTTTTGTCATTTTTTTCTGTTTGGGTTCCTCCCAGGACAGGGTGAAAGCAAGGACTGGTAATTGTGAGAGCAGAAACCTTACTATTTTTCAAAGCATAACAGTCAGAGTTCAAAAGGCAAGAGGCACTTTTAAGATATCCAGACATAATCTGTGTACTCCACTTGAAAGTAGAATTTGTAATTAAAGTTGGCATTTGTGAGCAGCCTGCTAGTGCTGGTCATCTCGCTAACAAACAAAGGGGACATGCTTTGTGACACTGGCACACGATGCATGGGGAAGAGCCGGTGCCTCTCTGGGAGGAGGCAGACAGAAGAGATGCGTGTATCTAAGATGGCCTAGAGGGAACACAACTGAAAGATGTTTGGGGAAAAAAGAGGTCGTGTAATCAGAGCAAAGTGAAATATGAGATGAAGCAAGGGATGGAAGATCACTGCTTTGCTTTCCCACAAGCATTCCCCAGCATTTTGCCTCCTTCCATTTCCTTATACATTTTGCAGAGGAGAAAAAATATTTTGGGTTTTTTTTTTTCAATATTCTGAAAGTGAGACCTTGAAAAGCAAGATAACAAAAGCACGACAGTCTCCAATATCCAGAGCAAACCTCTGGATAAGATATAGAAAATAATTTTGTTCTCCAAAACCCAGTAATAAAGAATTAAGAAGTAAAGTGCATCTGATTTTTATGCAGGTTATATTCTCAGACAGAAGAATGGAGCAAAATCAGATTTGTATTTTTTTTAACTTCAAGTACATTTCAAGCAGCTTAGATATTTTAGTTTTGGAGATTACTTAGATGTTTTTCAGGTCTCACATTTTCATTATTCACACTGGGCTATATGAAAAAGTATCTTGAGTAATCTGGTCACATAAATAATTTCATGTTTCATTGATAACCTCAACATTATCAGATAAAGATCTTAAAACAGTCAAAAGGTATACAGCATACCGAATCTAATTTACATACAGTTAATTGCTTTAGAGGAGGAAGATGAAGCTGCACCCACTGCCTTACCAGTGAGTATTTGAATCTGTTCCACTTGGCTTCTCAACATGTGAAAGGAAATTCCAGTCCTCTTGGAGAGGTTTCTTAGAACAGATTATAGCACTACACCTTGTTTCAAGCATTCTTCTGCAAACAAGCAAGAGGAAGGCCCTAGTGCCATTGGCAGCTGTCAGAAGGTTAGACTTCTGACAGGCTGGAAAGTGAGAATACCCCTGCTGCAGGAAATGATTCCTAGAGCATTCTGGTGGCAGTTTGTAGCATGCTGTGACAGACTCACATCCACCTATCAATTCTTATCTTCAAAAGAGAATAGAATAAAGGTAGAGTAGGATGATGAGAAAGTACCTCTGTATTTGAAGAGAGAATTCTTCTCAGCATTTCTTATGAACATCACAACTAATTTATGCAAAATTTAAAAATAGCTACAGGCAAAACAGAGAGAAGACACTTTGTAGTATGAAATATTTGCTTGGGAAGAGATGATATGGTAAAGAAAAGCACAAGGTTTTTATGTCTTCAATGAAATCTCTGAATTGTTACTATGACTCAGGAATGATGGATCAGGGGGCAAACAAAAGCAGTGATGACAAGTGTGGACTATACCTCACTGTAAGTAATCAGATCCCACATAAGAGCTCTCACCAAAAAATTGGTTTTGCACCACCAGATTTCTGAAGACAAATCAAATTCCTAAAGAGAGTTTCAACAGAAGAAAAAAGGAGATGCAGAATGCTGAAAGAGCTGACTTACAGCACATCCAGGGAAGGAAAACAGAAAAACACACAGGCATGGATAAAAGAAAAAAAAAAAAAAAATCACTGTTCAGATCTTAATACAGACAATATTCCTGTGACAAGTAAGTTCTTCTGAAAACAAAGCGGTTTAGGCTCACCCAGGAGAGCTGCTCAGACACACATTCATCTGCTGTTCCACCTGGTGAGCAGAAGCAAGGAGCAGGTTCCCTCACCAGCCAGAAGCACTGCCAGGCAAAGACAGAAATCACAGAGCTCCAGAGAGAAAACTTCTGCTCTGTGCTTGCTCATAACCCATTAATCTGACAGAGATCCTGGTTTAAACCCAACTCTGCTGAGAAAAACCCTCCACAGGTCCACTGACATAAGGAGGCATAAAGACAGCTACAGGTGTATCATAGTAAAGTATAAATTGTTAGAAGCTGTAATAAATATCAAAATCAGAAGATACAGCTAAATGCAGTGAAGGGGAATTAATACATCTTTTCTGAAGACAAGTGGTGCCACAAAGACGGGTCGTACTTTGGTTTCAAAAAGTCTGTGTACATCAGGAAATGATACATCTACAATTTGTAAGGTCCTCAATAGGGCTGCTCATCAAATAACATGAGGCACCATAAAATAGAGTCTTGGGGCTGGAAGCAGCCTGATACAGGCTGGACTGTCCATTCAAGCCTAAAGACAAGTCTGAACTCTTGCTCCATGGGAGCACTGGCTGAAACCCCTGGCCTTTCTCTGCCATCACACCTCTGATTCTCTGGAGAGAAAAGCAAGACACTGTGTGTAGGGAACCACAGCACCCTCCAGCCAGGTCCCAGGGACAGCAGCAGGCCCAGTTCCACGGGACAAAGCTCAGCATGAGACACAGAATTCTCTGGCTGTGAATAAGGGACAAAGCCCCTACAGAGACAACGGCCAGTTGTTGTTGTGGGCTTCTGAGCAAGGCTGAACATGACTATACATTCAATTCTCATGCTGTTAAAGGTTTGATTCTTTAAGTCCAATTTGGTTTTCTCATTTATTATCATTTCCCAAAACACCACATCCCTGAGGCACAAAACCATATGAAGTAATGGTGTATAAGAGACTCAAACCCTAGATGTCCACATTGGTACACCGTATTCTTTCATGCAAAGCAGGACTGCTCTCTGTGGCTAATTTCTAATTATATTAAAAAAAAAAAAAAAATCTCACCTAGTGTTACATCTCCTCTCATCACTGAAAAGTTTATTTCACCGTCTATTAATGTCTTTCAAGAAGTTTTTCTGGCAGATCATCTTCCTGCTCCTTATGATAAATCTTGTTGTACTAATTTCTCTTCCTCAGTGATGTTTATTCCCTCAAATATTTGCAGAACATTGTCAAGTCACCTTGCAATCACTGCTTGGAGCATTCCTATCTCATCTGCAGACTTTCTGCACACAGCAAGCCAGTTCTTCCAGCCCCTTTATCATTTGTCTTGTTCATTTTGTCAATTAGTTTCTCTGACCTCTCCTTTCACTTTGTTTTATTAATTTTTCAACACACCCCTGTGAGGTAAGTACAGATTAGCAGCCTCCCCTCCTCCATATTGTGCAATCAGCATGGGACCACTGAGGAGTTGATTCACTTGGTCACATGCAGGAACGTGGCTGTGCAGTGCAGCTGCCTCAAAGAGAATTAAATGGGGCATTAGAGCATGTAGCAGCCCTTTACAAAGGACATTCTTCATGTCACTTCAGAGCCTGACTGACCACTGCAAGCATGAAGGGTTAGAACTCCTCCCAAAGCACTTCTCCCCACTGTGGGTTCAAGAACAGTCCCACTGCTCCCCTGGTAGGAGCAGGATGGGACACCAAACTTATTCTCTTCATTGCTCTGCTTTCTTTCCTATGTTCCTTTTGCTAGGCTGGTGGAGGGTATTGCACTTCCCCCTGCACCCTTTCTCTGAACCAAGGTATTATTTATGGTGAGTGAAAGGTAATGGAGTTTTCTCTCCATGTGGGTATGGCATACCCACTGCAGTGATTTTTCCATTCCATTCATATGCTCAGTAGGTTCCCTCCTAGCCCTGGCAAGAAAATAAAACAGGTCTGTATTGATAGATACAGGCACATCTAGATATTTGACAGACCTGGATGCTGCTGGCCTATACAAGATTACAGTCATCCCAATTTATCAGAGTAGTACTTACACCTGCATAGTGAGAAACTCTATTATCCTTGTCTTTAATTTACTCTTGAGGAGTTCAGGTCTTACAAAATCCATATCAGAGCCCCCTTTCTCAATTATTTTAGCCAGAGAGGGGAGAGGTCTCTATCTGATCTGATAATGGAGCCGTTTGGCTCAGCCCAGCCATTAATCCATCTGACAGCTTTCCTATGAAAAAGCAGAATTTTCATCCTCCACTCCAATTTATTTCATCATCTGCACTTTCCTTCTCCCATCCCTGGTCAGTGGTAATAATAAGAACTGTCTAGGAAAATATATAAATATGGCACATGCCTATGAATACAGCTAAAGCAGGTGGCACAGGTGTGACAGGAAGAGAACTCTGCCTTTATAAAAATTTTTACCTCAAGCATTTACTGGCCCTCTGGAAACTTAAACCAGTCACCATCCATTTGAAAATATCTCAACAAGAATTTCCATTTTTTTCTCCATAAACAAGCTCTTTGCTTTGTTGCCTGTGGAGGGTTGTTTCCTTGGGGGTTTTGGTTTTGTTTTTTTCTAGTTTTCTGTAAGTCCCTATCACAGCAGTTCGCTGGTCTTAATGAAAAATACTGTATTGTAATTCCAAAGTGAGATTTACTGATTGTGATGATACTCTGGGTATTATGGAGCAGATCTGGAAAAGAGACAAGCATGCAATATGGATGTTGAGCTCTGCTGTCTGACCTGCTGCTCTGCAATTATGCGTAGCTGACAGCATTTGACAAGGCTTAGAGTTTGACAAGCAGACATCTCATGGAGAAGGGGTTTTCTTGTTTTGTTTTTTTTTTTTTCTTTTTAAGTAAGAAAAAACTGATATAAGGCAGCTGACAAAATAACTTACATTTTACCCAGTATTAATAATTTTTACTTTTTTTTTTATTTATTTAAAAATGCCAAACTTATGGAATGTTTGGCCAAAACCTATTTTAAAATAGAAATTATATTCCTTTTCAAAACTTTGGGAGCAGAGTCTTTTAAGTTCAAATAACTTCCAAAGTTAGTGTAATTCTACCAATATATAAATTTTTAAAAATACATTTATGACATACAATGGACATAATATGGATCAGCTATCCCAATCCAAGTATAGGCAACAATTAGTTAAACTCTCAGGCACTCTCCCCAGCTGCAGTTTAGTTCCTTGGTTTTGCAAATGGCAGTTCAGAAAGATTTCAAATGAGGTCAGGAGAGGAAAAAAGGATTTTTCCCATAATGACATACTGAGCAAAATAGAAGACAGTTTGTATTTTTCCTACTTATATATTTACATGGTGGCTCCAAAGTCACTTAAAAATAATTTCTATGCATGCAATCAAAACCGTGCATTTTCATCAAGCTACTTCGGTTTCTTAATTGAAAATTAAAATGTGAAAATAGAAAACAGCTATTCTGGGGCATCTACTCTAGGTTTTTGAGAATCCTCTATTTTCTGGTTAGTTTTTTGATCTTCTTGTAACTCCAGATGATGAGATGCCACTGCGCAGTAAATGGCAGCACTCAGAGGAAATCCTCATGCTCACTGCAGTCCTTCTATGGTCTTCCTGTGTCACTGTGAGTCAGGGTAGCAGGACAGGCTTTGAAATTAATCTCATATCTAGAAACTGCATGAAATGGTACAAAGATACAGGTCCAATCTCTCCCTTTGGTAGGGCACAGCAGTTCCACATACACCAGAACAAGAATTGCTGCTGTGCCTGGGGCAGAACCCAGCCAGGGCACACACACTGCATCAACAGATGTTCTTTGCTGCTATTGAAACCTTCTGCCTTAGCAAGCTGTGATTTCATATGTTCAGGTTTAAGCCCCTGCATTAAACCCTAGTTGAATAGGTTAAAAGATTCACTTGCTTTATGGGATTCATACAATTGAAACAGTTGAGGTGGAAAGGGTCTGAAACTCCCTGCACTCCCCTGGAGACCTGATGAAGGATCCTGACTTCATTACTGAGTTCCAATTCTGGCTTCACTAAGACAAAATTCAAAGCAGAATCACTTTAAAGAAGGGTATAATCCAACAGTACATTGAGACACCTCAGTGATTGTGTCTGAATCTTCAGATAAACCACTTTGTTTCTACCTCCTGCAAAGCATCATTACAACCATCAGTATGTTCCCATCTCTAATGTGAATGCTGTTCCTTAGAGGACAAGCATCTCAGGGGGTAAGCTCAGAAATAGCAATGCAACTGTAAACTGCAAAGCTTCTCAAACAACCTGAGTATACTGTCACTACTGACTTTTGGTCTTTTTTACTTATTTTACATTTCCCAAACCTTTTTGGGGCTAAGATTTTAGGCATTTTCTTCTGCTTCATGTTGGCTCTGTAACAAATAAACAAATAAAAAACCCAAACAACAAACCTACAATAGATGATTTCTTTCTTTCTTTCTTTCTTTTTTTTTTGAATGATTTTCAACAACAACAAAGTCTGTCTTCTCCCCAGCACACTCTCAGTTGTTTGAACTGACAGTCTCTTAAGTTCTGCTGTGACTGAGATGCCCTAAAATTTTACCACAGGATTTGTACTGCGTCCTACACAGAACTTGAAGTCTTTATAGGTCTTGAAATGAGGATGGACTTGTGTTTTATAAGAGATAATATACCAATTTATCAATAAGTTCAGAAGAGCAAATATTTATGAAGATGATGAAAAATAAATACATATTTTCAATGATATGTCCTAGACCAAACAAACACTCACAGCAAATTCTGGTCCCTTTCAGAATTTGTCTCTCTCTCTTGTATAATGTTTCCTCAGTACCCTTTTATTGGAGAAAACAAGAAGAACTGATGACGTGCAGAAAGAGGGACTTTGATTTGTTTATTTCTACAAACACACTGCCTGAGTGCATTTCAAATGAAGGCAGCTCATGGAAATCATCGGTGGTATAAAAATGGAACTAAAAGGATTTACATGGCCTGGATAAATTTTAAACTACTTTAAACATTTTGCTGAAGTAAATTTTCTTTCTTCCACAGAGCAGTCTTGAAAGAGGGAGACAAGAAAAAACAATTTAATTAAGCGTTCCAAGGAATTTTCAGGAAAAATTCTTAACTAGCTCTGAGATTTCCTTCTTGTAACCTAATCCTCTGTCTGAATAAACTTCTTTGGATAAACATGTTTACATTCCTGCAAAATCTGTTTAAATCAAATAACAAGAATTTGCCTTAATTCTTTTACAGCTTGACATGCTTCCTGCAGTACCTGTTTGTCTCTTCTCAGCTTTGGCAGTATATGCTTTGTAAGACCTGAGCCTTGCACACCCTGCTCAGCAAAATAGGTGGTGGAGCACCACAGGACCAGGCAGAATGAAGAAATAGAGATTTCTGAGAAAGCTTCAGACTGCAATGCCTGATGCAGTCAGAAAGGTGCTCATTTTGCTCTACATTTTGAGATGCAGCTTAAATTATTGATCACTGCTCACATCTTGAAAGCTGAAATCAAATAGAGTATCTGATTGGCCACTTAAATCTTCCACTCAACCTGCCATCTCTAAATAACTGCTTTTTTCTTCTTTTTTTTTTTTTTTAATCTTTTTAGAGCTTTGATTTATGAAAATTCACGCTAACCCTTTCAGTTTCATTCGGGGAGGGAGAAATATCAACATTTCTCAATGTTCAAGCTATTTCTTGGCCAGGTCTGTTACATCAGTCTAATCCTTAACATACAGACACCTCCACTTCTGAAACCCCAGAATTCCTCAAAGGTCTTGGCATGACAGTGAAAAGTAGCCTGCAATGCTTGTGATTATTTACATACATTACAGACAACAGACCTGCTTTCCTAGGCACTCCATTAAAATTGCTTTATTCCCAACCTTTTGAAAGCCAAAAGAGAAAAAGAATTAATGGTACATGCGACCTGTGGCACAAGCCATTTTCTAAAATACGGTGCCTGGAGCAAAACTTTAATCTGTTTTTGGTTTTAGGCCTCCGAACCCTGCAGCTACCCTGATCTCCCTCAAATTGCAAGGTCCAAGGTCTCAACATTAAGAGAGAAACTCAAATTTTAAATTGTTAACTTCTTTGACTGCTTGGTTGGCAGAGCAGCTCATTGTTGGTTCCTTTTCTTCAGAGTAGCCAGTCTGGTGGTGGCATCATCCACTGGGACCCCCTGCTCAGCCTGCCCTCTCCAATGCAAAACCCCAGCACTGCTTGAGAGAAGCAGTACCCATCACCACAATGTGAATATCATCAAACATGTCACTCAAAACTAACCCAAACAAAAGCACAAGCTTCACCTGCCTAGAGATTCAAACTGGTTCTGGAACAATGAGGTGCAATAACACTGAAAGTCAGCAGCTAGACACAAAGCAAATAATCTGTCCCTTGCCTGGTCAAAACCAGGTCTTAAATTAACAGTGTTTGGTAATCCTGCCAGGCCCATACCCTTCCAGGTAATTCTGATTGATCTGGTTCAAATAATCAGAAAGAACAGATGGTACCCATTTCTTCAGAGTCTGATAGGAAGGACATTAGCAGGGCAGCAAATCATTAATCAGCTCTGAGTCCATATTCTACAATACACAGACAGGACAGAGCAGAGTTGTGCCGTCCTTTGGACCCTGAGTTATCAAAACCAACAAATCCCTATTCAGAGAGCAAAACAAACAAGAAAATTGAAAACAAAGCAAGGATAAAGGCTCAAACGAGCTGTCTAGGAGGTAGAAAAGACACAAGCAAAGGGAAGGGAAGCACAACTGAGAGGCAGTCATGAAGCTGAAGCAGAGACAACCACTCTGCTTGCATCAGTCTAAGCAAATACTTTTGCAGGTTTGAAAAGAAAGCCATCATCCCTCCATAACAGCATTTTACCTACTAGCAGCATTAATTGCTTTTTTCATAGTCCCCCAAACTGCTCTACAGTCTTGAGGGAATAAAAACAAACAATAAAACTCTAACCCCACATGAATCCCAAAGAATTTGCAATGCAAATATTTTAAAAGTGACTCAAACCTTCAGAAACAAGTCCTTACACAAATGAAAGAGTTATAAACATTAATGGACTTTAAATGTGTTAGCTATTTATAAAATACTTCCACTTGACATAGTTAGTGCTTTCTTTCAAGACTTTGTTCATCAGGCATCGATACCCTGCAAAAAATATGCTTTCTTACTCCTATACACTTTTGTCTAATTAAAGATATCGATCTATCTATTATATAAATAGGTATCCTGACAAGCAGGGACAGTAACTTATAATCCATAACAAGTTTTATCTGCAAACACTAAAGTATATCCCTAGTTTACAGAAATAAAACTAACATAATGGATTGGGTGAAGATTGTGCAGGTGCCAAAACTGGACTGGCAGGATGTGATGCCCCCCAGGCTGCATCTCCACCAAGGCTAAAACAACTGTGAGCTTTCAAAGCATGTGGCACACTCCATTTTCTTTCCACTCCGTGGCCTGAACCGAACTCGTATCTAACAAAAATGTTGCAGCAACTACTACAACTGCCTGCAAGTCCTGTGAAGTATAAAACCTAAAAGCAGGATTTTTGTTTCTCTGTTTGAAAATTCTTTTTGCTTCTTGTAAATTGTTTCTTTCCAAAAATCTCAGCCACCTCAAGGGGGCTTTCTAGAAGTTACCACTTTTTTGAGCTGCTCTATTACTCATCTTGCCTTTTTGCCTCCCTCCTTCATATCACACATCATCAAATTTACAGAATGGAAACCATTTAAGACACCAAATTATTGCCAAAGGTGAACAGGAGACACAGTCAAGTACCATGCTCTGCCTGCCTCTTGGAATTCCTCACATATCACATTCTGTATTTCACCCATCAAAATGTCATGTTTAAAAAGTTACACAGCCTAAGGAATAAAGGAAACAACACAAAGGAGAGGGGAAGAAAAGGCTTGACCCTTGTGCTATTGCTCATGTCTGCCTATAAAAAAATTAGAAAGATTCCCGAGTCTGACAGCAATCACAGCCATCTGACAGTGCCTAACACATGAATAATGTCTTGTCAGCTCAGAAAAAAAGACCAAATTTTCTTGCCCCTGAAGGCCATTTTACAACTTGGGTATATATCTGACATTAGGAAAAGAGAGATTTCATCATCTCAGATATATGATACTTGCTGTATATGCAGCTGCTTTCTGGATTGACTTCCATGATAAACATGTCACTTCTGGAGAAAATTGATGGGAGCTAGAATTGTCATTTCTCTAATTCATTCTTTTCAGTCACTTTATCCTCCTGCTTCCAACGTGCTCTGTAGACTGAGATTCGACACATCTATCGATTTTGGCAGTGCATAAAGGTGAAAATATTTTTGAAGTTTCTGACTGAATTGGGTCCACGATATTTTACTACTTTGATTTTTTTCCATTTCAGTAAAATGAATTAAAGTTGAGAAAAGAAAGGTGGAGACATGTAAACTTTAGAGACAAAAGCCTAGTTTTGATCAAATAAAGCGCCTTTGAGAATAGTAAGCCCTTCTGTTAACGTGCAGCTTAATGTTACTTGGTTATACCAGTATTTCATTTCTTCTTGTCTTTAAAGAGAAAGATAACCGAGTCTGTGCATACAGATTTGTTTTCAGGTGCTTGGGAGTAGTTCAAGTTCCTACCAGTGCCCTTAATATAACCCTCAAAATAATACCTAAATCTTTACAAAATGCAAGCATATTTTCACAGGGTTGGAGATAATTTGGGTAAGTCCAGCCCATTCTGGGCTATGAACATATCAGAATATTTCCTTCAATTGCTTTCATATGAAGTGAGCCCCTGTGCCTACTAGAGAAGTCAATCTGCTCACTGATTTCTGTCATTTCACTGACCACCCCTGGTAACTACCAGGTATATTTGACTGATTTATGGTTGGTATCTAAAAAAAAAAAAAAAAAAAAAAAAAAACCACCAAAAAAAACCCCCATGAAAACACAAGAATAGAGTTTCCTCCTTTTTTCTGCTTCTCTTGTCTTCTAGTTCAGTGGAGCTTTGCTGCTCTGATTACAACATTGCTGTCACTTCTATGGCACAAAACAGATTCTGTAAAATCCCACTTTTCTGTTTTCAGCTTCCCTGCAGGAGAAGGCAGAGGCACAGCAAGGCTGAGAAGAGGAAAGCTGGACCTGCTGCCCTGCTCCCAAACACAGGCCTGTCTCTGCAGTACCCTGTGCTATGGGGGGAGCAGGACCTGCCACACATTTCGTTCTGCAACTCTCCACAGGCTGAGATGAAGTGCAGAGTAGCAACTCTGCCCATGGGGGTGCCTTGTCAAGTCAAATCAGTTCAGGGCTCTGGGCAGGACCTCCACCAGTTACATAAAACACTGTCCATAAGACCTCCTAGCCAATGCTACAGGACAAGAGCTGAATTCTGAGAGCTGACCATAGGTCCAGTTCCTCAAATACTGAGAGGAAAAAAGATGTAGTGCATCCTTCTGATCACTCCCTAGCTTTCCCCAAGTCATTGCCAGATCAAACTCTCCTCTTTGCTGCATGCTAATAGGAAAGCAGAAAGCACTGGATGTAAATTGCCAGTGTAATACAAAGGATGTCCTTTTCATTCTTTTCTTCCAATTTTTCTCGCCATGCTTGCCCCAGAGTGCAAGTCCTGCTTTCCTTTCCATGACAGTTACATCTGTCAAACCTGTCACATTTTGCATTCATTCATACCAGATGCAAAACCTAAGCAGGGGCTGCAGATGCTTGTTTGATTAGTGCAATGTGTTGATTTTGTTTCACAGTATTTCACAAAGGAAAGAGTGAGAAGGAATAAAAGATAAAAAAAAGGAAGGGAGAACAGTGGCAGCATTCAGTGAGATAAATGGCTTTAAAGTAGCTTGCTCTGCTGTGATGGCTTCCATCAGACATGCCCAGCAAGGTAAAAGAGGCATTTTTTCAAACAGATGGTCTCAAAGTCTTTACAGCATTACAGCTCAGAGTAGCAGCTACCTCAGTGCCACATGCTGGGGAGGAACTGTGCCATGAAGGAGATGTACTCAATTTACCTGCCTGCCTTAATAGCCTCTGAACTCCTGGTCTATTGAGGTGTTAAGGTACATCTTAGCAAAAGGCAGATACTGAAGGGACATAGCTGAAGTTATGGAGAAGAAATAAAATCCCTTTGTTAAGGCACTGAATTTACACTCTGAGAACAGAGGAACTTCAATCCATTTTGCGCAAACCACGCAATCTCTGTGACAAGGTTTATGCCACAGCACAGCTTGTGGACAGTGTGGCATCAGATCCAGCCACCTCTTCTTTCTGAAAATACAGTGGAGGTGGTCAGCACATCAGAGAAACTTTCAGGCAGGTTGCAGAGAGCTGGTTACCCTCAAAGTTCTGCCAATAGTATATTGGTTGTGTGCCGTGCCATACTGAGCCAGAATGCCAGGCACTTTTGGGTATATATATTGCATTCACTGAACAAAAGTCTTTAGTCACCATAGGAGACTCATTTCCAGCTGTCTAGGCAGACAGTAACTCTGTATTTGCAAATTGCGGTAGGTCTGTCTGCCTCTCAAAGGATGGCATAAATACAGCCAGAGTTTCTCTTCCCTATCTGTAGAATGAGGATAATAAATTATAACCCTATCTTTGCCTTTCTCTCTCTCATCTACTAAATTTTTAAGTGCTTTAGGAAGAAAAAGAAACATTTCATCAACATAGGTGTTATAAATGGCCAGCTGGACTCCAGACTTTTCAGGTTCCCTCATCTAGAAGGAGGAATCAGTATGTCAGTTGATTATGTCTTAGGTTAGTGCAGAGTATTTGAGACAGCAAAGCAGGCAGGAGAGCGTCAGTGCCTTTTATCAATGTGTATCAAATTTGATATATATTATTAAAGGCTACAGAGTGCCTTCAGAAATGCAATTTCTCATTTAAAATATTTCAGCCTTTTTCTGAAGACACCAGTGTGTCTAACCAGGTAACCATGGAAAGCTTTCTGTCAAGCATAAGGATCATTCTCCAGACCAGAATTCACTGGAGCCTTTTCCCAAGCCCGTTACAAAGTCAGAAGGAAGAGCTATGACTTTTCCTGACATCATCACAGACCCACTTTCTATAGGCTGGAAAGATGAAGACAAGCTTTACACCATGGTGTGACAATCAGAAATATTCAGGCTGGCAAGTGCAGTAACTGCCAAGCCAGATATGCCCTCTGGCCTCCACTGAGGAGGTGAAAGGAAGGAGAATGGGCCAGGAGTCCTGACAGAGGCCTTAGAGCGAGCAGCCAGCTGGCCAGGACAGGGTTAGCCTGAGGGGACTATGCACCATGCAGGGCAGGAGAAAGCCCAAGCTTGAATGCAGCCCAAGCAGTTTCCAGAGAAGGTGTTGCCAGCCAAGTCTCTGAGCCTCCTTACCAAGGATAGCAGGTTTTGCACAATACCAATATTCCTTCAAGCAGAGCTGGAGTCCATGGGACAGCCCCACTCTGCACATCAACCCACGAGTTCAGGTAGCAGCAGACTCCCAGCCAAGAGCCCTCAAGATGATCCAGCCTTAAAATGCAGCTGAGCCTCGATAAATAAATATATTCACCATCTGGATGCTGGGTGAAGGTTTATCACCCAGGAGGTGGGGCTTGCTGCCATGCACTGCACAGGTCACAGGTCTACAACCATGATCTGCCAGCAGTCCAGAGGATGCTGTATTCCATAAAGCCTTGTTAAGAACTTCAGCCCAGCATCCCTTTTTTTTTTTTTTCATGTGTCTCACTGCTGTGATGTCCCACAATCCTGTTTTTCAGCAACCTGACTATTCTAGTTCTGTACCCTTGCAGGCTAGGACACTAATTAAACTGTTTGCTCCACTAAAACAGGTGAACACCTTCTTGCAACAAGGGAGATTCATCACAAGATACTAGAAACTCACAGTGTCCCTTGACTTCAGATGAACTTGAGATGCTGAGCACAGCTGAAAAGGAGGTGGCTAACTCATTTCCTGCTGTTACCTCAGAGCAAATGGCTGGGCTGCAACCTCTGCCTCCACGAGCAGTATCTCAACTCTCCTGCACCACTGACTCTCTGATATCCTCAGCAGGCTTTGCTGTCCAAGGGTTTATTTTGTTTAAAGAAGAAACTATGCCTCTGTACCACTGCATCACAAATAAGCCTTCAAATCTTGTTCACCCTGGGCCATGAGAACAGGAAAGAGATTTTCTCTGAAATTTGCCTAAATTGTCATGTTATTTTCCAACTGCTGTCCCCTATTTGAGTAGAACTGACAAATTTATGCATTCAGTATGTATTCACTTAAACTACTTCTACCTAATGATAAAGGAAAATTTTAATTCATAAATAACCCAGGGCAGTGCAGGCCTGAAATGTATACATTACTTACTTACATCTGTGTTCAGCAAGCTGAAAAATGACAGTGCCCCAGCAGTGCAACCAGGCAGAGCATAAGCGTTCAGCTGAGCAAGATGGAGAGTCCATGCTGGGCTTCTCTTACAGGCTAAGCTGGCAGGTCCCAGTTATATTCCTATTGTGGATTAAGCTGGTTGGGTGAGCTGCCAGGACCTAAGTCAGCAAACCACAATTGTGAAACAAAGAGCCTTTAACCCCACCTGAGTGCAAGTGGTGGCCACAAAACCTGGCAGGTTGTGTCCTCCAGCTGAGATACTGGTGGGTGTTTCTTCCCACCCACAACTTCAGATATTTCCTCTGCTTCTCTGCCACAAAAGATAAAGGATCTCATTTTCCATGGGGCAAGTGATACCAACACTTTAATAGCTTGATTTTTGCCATGTTTTTTCAGCCCTGTGAAAGAAAATCCCAGAGCTGCTGGGCTGGGTCACTTCCAAGATTTTGCAGTCAGGGATTTTCAGAAAAAAGAGGTGACAACGCAAATAGCTCCAGCAAAGGTTTTTCCGTGACCCTAGGAACCTTTTTATTTGACCATAAAGCAGCTTTTATCTCTTTGTGCCATTTGGTTATCATATTTTTTATCACTGAGTGAACCTCTAGCGATGCTGCTCCCAGGGGAGAACAGGCATAAGAAATTCTCTCCTCTGGATCTGCTAACACACTTCCTTGCTGAGGCTCAGCACCTCAGCTATCCCAGGCTCAGGCATTCACCTTGAGCACTTCACTCTCGCACTGCGGTACCTCTTTTTAGTTCATTACTGAACAAGTAGAGCACCTCTTCCTGTAAAAAAAACACTATGTTTCAGTTATGCTTCAATCATCACAGCTTGATACATCTGCTAACCAAAACAGTCATGCTTGCCCCTTTTCTTCTTAGTAAGTCCATCCCTACTTCAACTCCAGCCTGGCATAGGTGAGAAACAGAGAGAAAAGTTAGCAAGAATCCTTTCTCTTACCTCACTCCAATTCAAACTAACTCCTTAAAAGAGCCCAGCCTGGCAATTACTACAGTTCATAACCTCTTTCTTAATTACCTACGTAAAATCAAAGCTCTGCAAAAACATATGAAGACTAAGAATAAACTGCCTCATGTTTTCTAGCAATATATTCCTAATCATTAGTATTTTTAAATGAACACATGAATAATAAAGAGAAAATTCTTTTATATTTTTTATTTCCTCAATACAGTACATGTGCAAGCCTTCACTAATCAGAGATTTCCTTCAGCAAAAATGCAACCCATTATTTCTGAACTTCTGGTACTTTCATCCTGTTAACTCCGGTGCAGTGTGACCAAGGATACAATCAGCTTAAAGCTATTTGGATGCTAATGAACTACAGCTGTACTGTTCAATAAGCTGAGAATGATAGTGCCTGTAACTCACTGCGGTGAATAGCAGAGCTGGGAAAGGACAGGGAAGAAAATAGAACCATAGGACATAATGTACACTAATCTCTGGCATCAGTGGTTTGCGTTTCTCTCTTCCAGGCAAAAGAACAGAATGCCTAGATCAAGGGTTTGAATCCTAAATGAAAGATTAATGGTCTTGCTCTGGTATTTTGCTGAGGTAACAGCGTCCCATCAGTACATCCAGTTTCTATACTGTAGTACTGAACATGTGTTTCCATGTGCCCTAACCTCAGGATTACCCGAGCAGAGAGATGAATAAACAAAGGAAAGTGAAGAACATGCTCACAGGGTGTGTGGTGGCCAGAAACCAGCTCAGGCTGACACAAAATTGCTCACAGGGACTGTGAAACAAGCTGTTGGTGCAAGGGCAGCCAGCAGTCCTGCAGGGTCCTGCGTGGGCAGCTACCCCAGCTGCTGTGCAATGATCCTATGGAAAGGCACATGAAGTAAACTTGTAAAGTGAGAGGTGTGTATGAAATAGTTGAGTCAAGAATATATCTTTATATCAAGCTTACTGCAAAAGTCAGGCTCCTCAGCTGCAGGAACAAAATTCAGCTGTGAAAATTTTGCCAGAAATCTTCCCAGACACACATCTTGTAAGGTCAC
The DNA here is from genome assembly GCA_035583235.1 of Hafferia zeledoni. Lineage (NCBI taxonomy): Eukaryota > Metazoa > Chordata > Aves > Passeriformes > Thamnophilidae > Hafferia > Hafferia zeledoni. The sequence continues at coordinate 7,347,550 of JAWWEV010000169.1, read as the reverse complement.
AGAGAGGCAGCGGATACCCCAAGTTTGAGTAGAGGGAAAATATTGAACAAAACAATGACAAGGTCCTACTCATTATTTCAGCTTGGACTTTGAGAAATGTTGTCTTTTACCATTATTCATATATTTTTTCTAACAGATCCTGTCAATACTGCAGTTATTTGTGCTGGTGCCAACATTCAGCTTCTGGGATGGCCTCACACCCTAAGAAGATTAAGAGTGTGGACCTTGTTATGCTTTCTGACTGACTCTTCATAAACAGGAAAAAGGACAAAAGGCAGAGCCACACCATTTGATCAAGTTTAAACTTTGCAAATTCACCTTCCCTTTCTAAGCGTGCCAACCTGACACTGCTGTAAGCAGCACTGTAAGCAAGTGAAATGTTTTCAATTCATCCCTGAAAAACACAAACATCATGTTATACCAGTGGAATCAAACCTTAATTTCACATTTGGATACCTTTTAAACCAGCCACCTTGTAATGAGTTTTGATGAGTTATTAATACTTTTGAGAAGAACAATCTTCTGTCAATAGCATCAATTTAAAAATAATGGCTTTTTAAAATATCACCTCTTTCCAAACTAGTGTGCAGGGAATTTGTTTAAGTTGCAGAAAGCCAGGCAGGCAATGTGAACTGCACCACTGCTGGTCCAGGATTCCTATCCTTCGGTGTCTCTGTGACATCTGCATTTACTAATTGATAAAGATTTGAGACCACACCAAAGTACTTGTCTCTCTCCAGTTCACCTGGCAGCTAATAAATGTTTCCAAGTTTCCATCCTTTCATTACCAAGTCAATTGAGGGGAAAATAGGTTTGCTCCTTGTGTCAAAACATCCCCAGAGAACCTGAGGTGCTGTTCACATCTACTTAAGCATTGCATCCTTGCTGTATTTTTAAAAAGAGGACTGTAAATGTCTCAGAAAAACTTCCTGAGCTCTTCATTTGCCTAAAGATAACAATATGAGTGATGCAAATCGATTCTGAGAGTAAACTAGAGGAGACCACAGCTTGTAACCTGGGGATCTCCCAAGGTGGTTGCAAGCCAGGGCCTTTCTCACAGCAAACCATAGCTTGAGGTTTTCTACCCTTCTGCGTGCAGCCCCAGACATTGCCACCACCCTCCTCCCCCTCTGCAGCTCTGTCAGTGGGTTTGTATGGCCACAGCACCCCCAATCTCTGAGGAACACAACATCCTGCACCAGTTCCCTGAACTGCCCTACAGCATGGTCCTACAAACCACACAGTCCTCTCTGTGAAACAGGCCCTGGGCTGAAGGAGGTTTTCCTGCAAAAAATGACAAAGCCTTTTGTCCTGTCCTGACAGCTGGGGAACATCATGTACAACAGTGCACTGAAATGGACAAAGGGAGGGAAAAATTACTTGGGAGCTATTCAAGAGTTTTCCAAGAAGCTGAATCTCAATGGAATTAAATATCCAGAAAGCACTTTGAATAAGGTCATGTAATGAAAAAAAAATCCTGTACACCTACAAGTGTAACTGAGAGAAACTTGGAAGTCAAGTAGTGTTCCTGTCCTCACTAAGAGATGCTGCAGAACAGATTTGCTTTCAGATAGTTTCAGGTCTGAGAATACCTTTCTAAAATCCAAGGGAGAAACATCACTCTTAGGTAAGCTTGCATTTCTGGTAAAGAATTCTAGAAAATTGTTTAAAAACAAATAGAAAGGATTGTCATTCTCTGTGATTGATTGTTGCTTTTTCTTACAGAGTCCTCAACTATTTTTGTTTGTTTCTCTTTAAACAAGTAGGTTTGTTCACAATTCTACAGATAAAATAACATTTCAAGGTAATTTACACTAGCTACAGACGCCTCATGATAATAACCTTCCTGATTTAGGGTTTAGCCCTTTGGTCTTTCTTTATGCCCTCACATATTACTGATCTGGAGATAGTCAGGTGTCTTCCATGCACTGATCACTTGTTACTTACTTGGTGGATTCATTGGAAACTAAAGTAGCTATTTACTCTGATCAGTAAAAAACACCTAGAATTCAGTGTTTCAAGTCCAAGGACTGCCAAGCTGTTACTCTTCAGAAGTGAGACTGAATGCCATGTTACATCATTTAACCCAAATAGCTTTCCTCTGAGACTTAGAGAGGAATTTCCTCAGCTGAATATATATCCATAAAGCAAATTTATTTAAAAAAGCAAAAGCCAAGAGATTATTAAAGAAACTGTAAAGTGTCAGTTGATTGCTTTAATTCTTTTTTCTAATTTTCAAAAGGTGAAGTTTTAAAAGTGTTGTTTCTTTGTTCATATTCTAACTTCTTAGCAAAAGAAATCACATAGATTTCAGAAATGTAAATAAGCAAGAGAAAGTCTGCACATTGCAGAGCAAAACTTCTGAACATCTGAGAGGTGGAAAAAACACATAAGACAAGGATACCAACATCTGAAACAGGGAAGCCAGAACAAAAGTAGGTGAATTTTGGTTTCACTGATTAGAACTGTGAATATACACAAGGTTGGAAAGGAAGGAAAAAGACTCAAGAGAAATGCCGAGAGCTCTGGGAAGCAGCAAGATGAAGCATGTAACTGGGATTATGTGATCTGACAGGCACCAGAAAGTTAATCAATGGAAATTGCAAAAACAAGAGTGGTGCTCTGGAACCAGACTTTTGGACATTGACTGAGAGATTTCCTCTGGCATGGAGCAAGAGAATAGCTAGGATCTTAATAAACCATTTTGGATACACAGAGCACATTTTTTTTTCTTTTAAAGTCTTTCCTTTGGGGCATTTTAGAACTTCTGCTTTGAAAACTATTAAAGTTTGAGAACTCTGATCCTTTTTTACAGCCCTTCTCCTTGTTTCTCCTATCTGTAAGGGAGAAATGGAAAAGACTTCTTAAAAAAAAGAGGGAGGCAGAAACAGAGAGGTTTTCCCACTGGATATTATAGTCTTAATGCATTCCCATGAATAGCAACTTCTTGATTGTTTCTCTTCCTAGAAGTTGCAGTAGAAAAAGATTTCAACAGAGATTACAAATTAAACTCAGTGTAGAGTTTGAGAAAGTCTTTAATGTTCATACAAGCTGGGACCTTAACAATGCTCTCAGTCAAGAGTAGCACAGGCAAGAGCTGCAATGTTTTCCTCCAGCTCCCTGAATCTATCTTTTCTGATCATCCTTGCCTCAGGCTGCTCTTCTTGGGTCAGATTCAAAGCCTGACACAAATGGAAAGGTCCCCTAAACCTAATTAGGCTTTCGATGGAACTCCAGGCACTTCAGGCTTGCTTTCTGACACCACCCTCTCCTCCCATCACTGCAGTCAGAGATGCTTTGTTGCAACGATTGCTGTGCAATTAATGCCAGACTAGTTTTGTGATATACACTGATAGGAAATAAAATGAAGTACTCAGCTCCTTTTCACCTAGGGAATTCAGCCAGGACAGCTTGTTTCCTAATGGATATTTGCCAAGGGCTGAGGAAAGCTGTGGATCAGAGTCAAGCATAAATTATGGTCATTGTTTGCTTTGCTACCTCAGAGGAATGAGAAACCACCAAGAAATAGCACTCTATCAAGCAGCCTATCTGCAAAAGCCAGGACTGCACTTTAACAAGCCCTGCTCCCAGGAGCTCTCACTCTCAACAGCTGCTGGCACAGAAATATTGACACCAGCTCAAAAAAAGATGCCTAAAACTTCTGCAAGACAAATGAAATACTAAGTAGGCATGCAGAGAGAATTAGTCTTTAATTTTCAGCACACAGTGAGCAGAAAGGAACATATCAACCAGCCAGTTTGAGGAAGCTCCCATTTCCTTTGCCCTTGGAAATAATGAGCCTTTTGTATAGGTGCATGCTAACCAGAAACCATACCACCCATTCTCCTGTACAGCTGGGAAGTTAGCAGTGCCCCCAGAATCTAATCCACCTCCTCCCAAAAAGTCCTAAATGCACCAACTAGCCTGTTAAATCCTCATATACGGAGGCAGAAGTAACCCAGCTGCCACAGATATCAATTTATTTTACTACTCTTCTGCTAATACTTTCTGAAGCTTTCATAGGCAGAGGGCAGTTGTGTGTTCTCAGTGAGATTTTCCAAGTCTCCCACCAAAATTTCTCTCCCAAACATTATAACTGTATTAACTTGGTTTCCAAAATCCTATACTAGATAGGTCTCTTCTCAGACTTTTCATTTAAGGTTGCCAACGAGGTGAAAAGCCCACATGTGCCGCTTTCCTGCATGGAAGTGACTCTACAGCTACTAAAGGCCTAAATTCTAGGAAGAGAAGGAGAATTGCCTCTGTTTCCCACAAAGCTGTTCAACAATCAGCTCTGCAGCCTTCAGAGCCCAGGGAGCCCCAAGGCATGGCTGCAACATTCTAGACTGGAAAGCTTTCTGGTGGAGAAGAGGGTTTTTTTCTCTAGTTAACCTTCACAGAAAGAGTCAAACTACCAAAAAAAAAAAACAAACCAAAACCCGAGGGCTGCCCTTGTTATTAGTCATATCCATCTCATGCTGTTTTTCTATTCCCTTTCTCTAATAAAGCGGTACAATGCCTTCTGGCATACCGAGGCCTCATGACTGCAGGGAAATCTATTTTCTTACTTCTTCCTGACAGAAAAGCCCTTTGTCCTGAGCAAAGCTGCCCTCTCTCAAGCAGCAAGACTCCAAGACCCTACTCTCCCCAGCCACCCTAACTACCATAAAGCTGTAATGAGCACCTACTTGCACTCGAAAGAAGTAATCACACCCTCAAGCAAGAAGGGTGAAGTATCTTGGCTGTGATCTCAGATATGCTGCAATCCATGTCCCCCCCCAAAACATCTTTTCTCATGAATATGGTTTTGTTTCAGTTTCTGCACTACTCAGCACTGTATCTGGTAAATGAAACCCTTGTGTGCACCAGCAGGTAATTAGCAGAGGTTGGGTTATTAGTAAGTATTCTTGGCAGGTATCTTTTTTTCACATAGCCCATGTTTCACTCCTAAGCTAACTAGGCATCTGGCAGCAATTACATGTAAAGCCAGGCAACCCATCTAGTGTATACAGGCAAATGAAAAAAAAAAGTAACTAAAATGCTTTCAAGGGTGTCTAAGAGGCAAAGTCTCCACAAGGAGATAGAATTAAACTGACAGGATGGAAAGTGTTAGTTGTGGATAGATTTTGCATAACAGTCGTGGTAACTTATTTTTACTTTCTCTCCAGTTTTGTTTTTGTTTTTTTGTTTGTTTGTTGGTTGGTTTTGTTTTGTTGGGGTTTTTTTTTGTTTTTTTTCCCCCCAGATCTTGCTTTCTCATCTGTCCTTCCCACCTGGCAGTTGTACTTTCCACTCCCAGGCATCCCTCTGCCCTGCCCTCACAGACAAGGGGAGCAGCCTCCATGCAGGTGGGTGCATTGGCAGGTGGGTGCATTGGGCCACAGTAGAGGGAGAGCTGCCACTGTGAGCCAAGGTGGTGCTCCTTGGTGCCACGAGCAGCAAGGACACCAAAACAGCAGTGGCAGTTGTGAGTCCATGAAATAAGGCTGTGGGCACAGTCATAAAAGGAGAGGGCTCAGCCCTGCTAGCACAATGCTTCACCTTGCTAAAGGGCTTCCACTTTTTATAAAGTGCACCATTTTCCTCTCTCCCTTTTTCCTCATTTCCCTCATTATGGAGGGAAAGCAATTGACAACCAGGGAAATGAGGTTTTCCCTGCATTTCTAGGTGTTCATGATACAGTTTCACTGTACAGTGAAGAACTCCCCAAAACAGGTGAATCCAAGAGCTCCCAGTGAAGTCAAAGACCAACTCTGGGAGTTCCCAGGGTGAAATATAGAGACAAAGTGGAGAAAATTCACTGATAACTGTAATCTATGTGTGCACCTTCACTAACAGCAAATGGAGAGTCAGTTATTTAAAACATTTTTCCAAATACAACTTCCTTGTTTGTATCTCTAAAGTAGATAAGCTCACACATGAACTCAGATTTTTTGTTTCATACAATGTAGACAGCATCCATACAGCACAAATGTTCAAAAGTCTTACATTTCCTTTGATTCACTGGTGAGAGAAGGAGCTGGCATCAGGTGAGATGCTGATGTCAGAAATAGAGTGAGGTCTCCAATAATTCAGAAGTAGTTTATGCCAATAACAACAACTGCTAATTTTCTCTAACAAAGAATTATAAAAAGAAAGTAATAATCAATGTGCTTGAAAGTCTCCTTCTACAAGGCAGTTTAGGTCCTTCTGCTCTCTATGTGGGTTCCAGTGCTGTAGTTAACTAAAGCAAACCCTACACTGATGGCATGAGGATACTTTTGTACACACAATGAAACCTAAGCACATGTGTATGTGCACACAAGAACACACTTTAAATATAAAACAAGTTTTGAGAAGATATCAGGGTCCAATTGTGCAGGAAATGAAAACATGTGCCATTAAACTTAAGTACCTCTGCATTATATCCTACCTAGTCCTGCAGTGTCCATTCGCATGTGAGTGATGGCTACTAAAATGAGGGGGGGAAAAAAAGTATCAGGCCATGAAGCTTCTGTGCAGTTCCAGTTGCCAGGGAGGTGCCATCCACCCTGTGTCCAAATCAGAACAGCTGTCTCATTTGGAGATGCCCTGCAGGCAACAAGGAACATGCTGTGTCCATTGAGGAAAATGAGCAGAAAGGGGAGAAAAATAATCATAGACACCAATAAAAAGCCAAAAATAACTTGACCCCTACCTTGTTGCTAAAACAAATTATTTGAACTACCAAGTAACTTTTAATTAAGCTAATGAGGGACATGGATTCCTTTTCATGGATGTTGAAAAGTGTGGTCACCATAATTTCCATTTCCATTTTGCGCTAAAAATACTCATTCAAAGACTGCTCCAGCTGGTAGGAGATTGCACATACAGTGAACTTTTGAAGGAGATTTATTAAAATGAAGGCAGTGTTTTAGAGCTGTGTAGACACAAGACTCAGTTCCTGCCCAGGGTTCCTCCCACCACCCCTATGCTACTCACACAGGTAATGGTTCTTCCTGCCTCCATTCTCTAAAGATCAAAATTGATCTTAAAGTCCAACATGGACCACTGTTGATCCTGCTTGCTGATGTTTAAGATAAATATTGATGCCCACAGGGAAGAGTCTGTCACACTTGATTTGTGTTCAATATTTTAAATAATGAAGTGATAAAGTGATTTGAGAAACTGAATGAATCACTGTGCATGTGAAAGGCAGATGCTGATGGTTATGTATTTAAATTTAGTTCTCCATGTTCATTTAAGGAATCACTGCAAGATGGAAATCCCACCTTGCAATGCTTACAGATGCTCCTGACAAGTGATTTTAAAGCTAATGCTTCTTCTGACTTTCAGTCAAATAAGTCAATGCACTTGCTCTGAAAGTTGTTGGATCCTTTGCCTGACGGACACAAACTGGCCACGATTCCATCTGAACTTCCTTTCTTCTTTGCTGCCAATCAAATTAAAGCTCTTCTACCATTTCAGCTATAAATATCCATGTGCACTGGGCAAGATTTCTAATTAATATATTTGTTTCTGAAATCATAACTAAGTATGCAAAAAAACACAGAACAGAAGTTATTTTGAAAATAATGTTGCCCCTTTCTTTGTAATGCTGATGATGTCCGAGTCAAACAAGCCTTTTCATGTAGCATCTTTAAAACTGCATTGAAAATTAGTCAGCTGATTTTTTTTTTTTTCCCACAACAGGTAATATGTTCTGACTGCAGTGAAAGAAATTGGGAAGGAGCCTGTGAATTTCAGTGAAGCTGACAGAGAATTTTCAAAGACAAAAAAGGACATTTTGTTCCAGCTTTCTCAGGTTCTATTATGTGGATGACTTTATGTGAGCACAAACACACAAACTGTACAGGTAGATACAATTCATACTGGCAGCACATGTATGATTAATTTCAGCATTACCAGAAAAATGCTGATGAATTCACATGTTTGCATACTCAAATAAATCAGAATTTATTTATATAATTTATAAATATTTATATATATATATATATATATATATAATGCAATACATATATTGTATATTGGATTATATAAATTCTGACTTGTTTGAGAGTGTATATATATATTATATAAATATATAATATATAAAGATATACGCAATTATTTCAATTTTCCAGAAAACATTGTTAAATGGAATTTCTCATTCTCTAATTCTCCATGTTTTCCTTTCAAACATATTCTTCAGAATTTCTGTCATTTATCACACTAAAACAAGAGTGATGTTTTTTGTCTTACCCTACAATGAACAATTTGTCTACATTTAACAGAGACAAATAGCCATTTTTTAAAAAATTAAAAAGACAAACAAAGGCAAGGCAGATTTTAATTTCAAGTTCCTTAGAGTCTTGTTATATAAAGAACAGCCAGAGGGGATATATCTCAGAGAGAATGGGAAAGTATCTTGACAAGTCCCTTTAAACTGAGATCCTGTTTTGAATTTATCTTTATCCTTATATTTAACAATCTGAATTTTAAGGGTCAAAAGCCAGGCAATTTCCTAGCAAGTATTTCACCTTGCTATGGTTGTTTGCACTCCCAAACTGTATTCCTAATGGATTTAAATGCTAGGAAATATCAAAAAATGTACTAAAGATTTTTTTTTTTTTTGGTGGAACATTTCTTGCCTTTACAAGGTCACTGCTTCTCTAAACTGAAACAACAAAGTGGATTATTAATACTATGTAATCCCAAAGAGTCTAAAACTCTCTTGACCCATGAAACTCACTGGTTTGTGGATCTGGAATTCGTGTGCATCTGAGGAGCAGAAACAAAAGGTGTAGGACACAGGAAAGGAGGTTGTTATGAAACAAAGTATGACTTTTCTGAGCACTACAGATGCCTACTGCTGAAAGCACCAGATGCCTACAGATGATTCACTAATTTCAGAGCTAATAACTTTGCACCTCACACTCACAAATACAAACTAAGCTTGGTATCACACCACATGAAGTGCATCTGTCTGCATTACTATATTTAGAGTGCCTTTTGGGCCGAACACAGCATTATAAATACATATACCAAGCCTATGCTTTTAATTTATATTTACCCTGAAGAACCAGGTGGGTAAGTCATTTCCACCCTCAAAAAACTATTGCAAAACAAAATGGGGGGCGGGGGGGGCGGGGGGGGGGGGGTGGAGAAACGTAACACT
>JAWWEV010000169.1:7279950-7337611 GCA_035583235.1 Hafferia zeledoni | reverse complement strand
CCCCCCCCCCCCCCCCCCCCCCCCCCCCCCCCCCCCCCCCCCCCCCCCCCCCCCCCCAGAAAGGTAACAGTACAGGATAACATGCTTACAAGCTCTTTCCAAAAAAGTCTCACCAAAAATCAGGTTCAAATTGTTTCTCACATGTACAGTTTCTGCACCTCTGTGAACAACAGAAAAAAAGAACAAAAAGAACTGTGGGCCTGGATAAGCTTTCTGCAGCATGAGTAACATCCAGCAGACCAAACAGCTCAGAGAAGAATCTGTTTGAGTTGCCTTACAGTCAAATACATGTTGGCATCTCTGTATGTGTCTTACTTTTCACCTCAGCTTAGAAGACAATCCAGAAAAGTCTGGATAGCACAGAACCCTGAAAAGAAGCAAATCCAAAACAAAAAAATATTGCATATTCAGAAACTTCTATGAAAAAAATTCTTAATAAATAGAAGAAACATGATTTTGTAAGTTTGTGAGTTTCCTAACTGAGGCTGAAAGACACAGTAATTGTGTAGAGTACATCAACTAATGACAACTCAAGGCTGAAAGTGACTCCTAGACTTACCCAAGCCACTTTAAAGCTATTTCACACTTGCAAGTCTTTTGACCACCATTAGATACTCTTGTTTCTGGCATGTCTCACTTCTCTATCCAGAAGTGACAATATAAGGGAGTGCTTTTAAGGCAGAGAATTACAGACATTGGAAATCCCGCATTTACAATGAGCAAGATGTGACTGTAGAAAGCAAGGAAAGGTTTTTGTTTTTTTCTTTTTGCCAATGTAAAGGAAGCAAACAACATCTCTGGCAATATTTCAAACTGCTATTTGATGAAGTTGTCAGATTGCCCCAAGTAACCATTCTCTACAGAGACATGTTCTGGGGATTTCATCTGCCACCTGTCACTCAGCAGGACAGCATGTTCCCCTGTGTTTAGGCTTCTGTACAATTCACTGGCTTATCTTAAAATGAATGCTCAGCTTGGTAGATTTAGGAGACAGAGAATGCAAGAGTGCATCACCCATGGTGTTCCATCCCTCTCTACCACCAACGATGGGGAATGTGCTGATTTTTCTATTTTCTATGGATCAGAACTATTTCTTGCTAAACCAATTGTATTATTAGCAGGTCCTGTGCTTCCAAAAGTAAGGCAGAGGAGTATGGCATGAGGGTAAGCAATTTCTCTCATTTACTGACAAATGCACTCGGTGCAAACACTGGTAGCAGCCTTATGGCCACCCCAGCAATAACATTAAAAAAAAAAAAAAAAAAAAAAAAATCGGTGTTTCCAGGAGATTCACACTGCCTTGTGACCAACATACTGACCACTGTGCTCCTGTGACTTCTTTGTGCTGCATGTCACTCATTTTAGATTAATTTTAGGTAGTCTCCATCTTTAAGAAAGTCACATGGAGTGAGACACCAGATGAAAAGGTAATTATACATCCCAGAATACAAAGGTAAACTCTCCCATTTAAAGAAGTCAGGGAACACTATAACAAAGGAAAAATAGACACAACTTCATTGAAAATATCTATGAGCAACACACTGTTTGCAGGTAATTTGATAGTTTTCCCTTGTCTTTGCTTTGACCTTGTGACCAGAATGGGTCAAAATCCTGAGATAGCTGTTTTGATGAGGTGGTGGGAAGCTGCTGACACACACAGTGAGTTCAGTTGACAAAAGCTATTAAATATATATGTGGGGGGGTTTGCCTCTCAGGACATTTTCATACCTCCATCACAACGTTACTCCCATCTAAATCTTCTTGGAGCTTTCATCATCCTGTCTAATGTTATGTCAGACACCAAACAGGTTAATTTACAATAGCCTCCAGATACATGTGCTGTTGCTCTAGAGTCCACCTAGAAAAGCTTCATCCATACCATCTCAGTGAAGACCTCAACATTCTTCCAACAACAATCTCTACAGATACATATTCATCTTCAGGAGGAAGGCAAGGTGACATTTTGGCTTTCCTGTTACATGACTAAATAACTACTTTAATCCTGCAAAGCCACTTAAATACTTAATACATCAAACAATAGCACTTGCCCTTTACAAGCAATGAAGCATGCCCATAGTCCTGGAGTGAATCAGCACCAGCAATGGATTGGGCACTCAGGAGTTCTGTCCTCCACCTCTGCACCCATTGTGTCCCATCTGTCTTTGTGAGTATTCCTGGTATTGCTTGCAAAGGACAGTTTCTCATCAAGATAAAGCAAAATTATGTTGGCACAGTAGCTGCAGCAGTACACTGAGCTCTGCTGGCTGGAGACACAAATCAGAGTTTATTAAACAGGAAAAAGGATACAACTTGGAGGAGAGGAAAGCTGTCTTTAAGCACCTTGTAACTCACTGCAGAATGCCAATAAGAACACTGTAAACATGATTTGATTGTGCTTTCTGAATAGCTCATTATTGTGTCTTAGCTGTGACAAATTTCATGTGAATATAAGCATTACAATCTATTTAGTGGCTGAAGAACACTTCTTGTAATCTATTTTTTGCAAAGGGCATTGAATGTGATAAAAATATTTGGGAGTATTTAAGTTACTTGTGCTGATGCTTTCTCCTCAGCGGTGTTTAGATTTACCTTCACTATGTAACTGAGATATCCTTCCTCCCTTAAATAATTTTGGGGTCTTACATAAACTGTGCAAACAGCAACCACCCTGTGTGCAGAGGACAAATTCCCTGCCTACACATAAGAGTATAGCACTACTATGCCTGTATGGTGGGCTGTAAATTAGTGGGCTGGGAGACCAAACTGCTCTTCCTATCCTTTCACATACTTACTAGAATAAGAAATTCTAAATAGAACAGCTTGATCTGGCTTTCTTTAGCTGTATTGAGTAGCAAAGGGCTTTTAGACAGACTGACAGCAAAAGCTTGGAGTGGTTCCCATAGTGTAAAAGATATACTTTTATACCATTCATGTTTGTTTGTTTTTTTTTACATATGGGCTCTTCTTCCTTCTCCCTTTAAGATTGATGATGCCCATTGTTTAAACTCTCCATAAATCCTAGCAATAATAAAACATACTACAGTAATTTTAAAAGAAATTGTGGAGTGCAGATAAAGTGTGTCTGCACGTCTTTGATTTATCCAGTTCAGCCTGATTTTCTCTGCAGAAACAAATCTTTGTGTCTTTCAAATTACTTGGCATACAGTGGCACAAATTGTCCTCAATGATTTTGTATTGATTAATATCTGCTTGAAACACCATTTCTTGAATTTACCTTTTCAGTAACAGTTTTCTTCATATCCATAGAACACCCCGACACAGTGGGGATGTGCCAGCTACAGATATGAACTCATAGTAGCAACAATCCCCATACACAAACTCTGGATGTACACATTATTGAAGCCAGGCCATCTTAAACCTGACTATAATGAAACAGGTTCTGAAATGATGTACAGGTTTGAAGAAGGTAACTAATGTGTGAAATTTTGTTTCCCCCCCCTTCCTGTGAGGAGCTGGTTTTAAGGGGATTTTGAAGCTTTGAATAATTGGAAAAATTGCAAGCAAATTGTTTTTGTAAATACTGCACTAGAGGTGTGTGCCAAGAAAAATGGCTTTTTGTCTTACAACCACCTCCTCCTCACTCCCAATTTTAATTACCACAGTTTGGCACCTGATCCTGCAGAGAACCACACAAAATCCATGCAGGCCAGCTCTTTCCAGACAGAGATAAAAGAGAAGAAGGAAGGAATTAATTAAATCCATTTCAAATCTTTTCAGTGAGTTTCTTTCTGAAGTCACTGTTCTGGTTTCTGCATAGCTAGTACAATGACATATGGTCATAAATAACAAACAGTTCCCTATCTCCTCCTGTTGTCTCTCCTTTTCTACCCTTTGCAGAATCAAACAAAACAGGCTTATGATTCTGGTATTATAAGCAAGCCAGTCAGGATTCAGAACAGGCAGCTGAGCACGTTTTCAATTCACAACATAGTGTGAAGTTTTTAAATGAGCTGGTTTATTCAGTCTTGCAGGTCACTGCTACCAAGATCTGCTTACATTTTCGACACAGAATAGTGAACACATTGTTACCAAACTAAACTGAAACAAACCAAACTAAAATTTGGTAACCACAGTTACCAAATCATAGCTTCTCTCTTTTTTTTTTTAATTTTGTTAATGACTAAAATTGTGAATTTCCTCCCCTCTCAAAAGCAATGTGTGACTTATTTCTGGGATCCTTAGGAATAATGTAAGTACTGGCTGCAGCAACTCAGTAGCACTGGCCTCTACATCCTATACAATTAATTAATGTTTCTGCCTTTTGTGGCTGAGCTGTAGGAAAAACCATGGCCCTATTCCAAACTCTTTTTTCACTGCCCATTTTTAACCCTTCAGTATCCCACATACAAACCCAGAGCAAAGCACCAGAAATAAACTGCCACTACAGAGAGCACTTGCAAACACAGCCACCTTAACTCTTGCAGTTAAAATTCCAGCAGAAGGTTTCCTGTTCAGCTCATAATCCTTCCAGCACAGGCTTTTTCACTGTGCATTGAACAGCTCTGACTCAAGTGACCTTCCCTTCTTTCAGTACAAAGAAACAAATAATAAGGTAAATGCCTGATGTCTTTGGATCTGTTAACATTTAGCACTGTAAACACAAGCAAGGCTCTTGAGAGGCTGTGGTGTGGAAGCTGACCTTTTGCACTAAATGATTAATTCTTTAACTAATGCCTTCAAACACAGCAGAGAGAGGTCCAGTTGCAGCAGACCAGCACCCTCCACAGTGACCAGTAGAGTTTTCCAGCCTACACAGAAGCAGCAGATTGCATTATCAATTCAACAGTGGACTATGTATGACAAATGCTACATTATGTAGTACTGTATGCAACCCAGCATGTCAGGACAGGGATAAACGACATGTCAGATTCCAAGATACTTATTTTCCACTTGGGCAGACTTCTACTGCACTTCTCCATCTCCATGTCCCACACTACCTGTGCCAGTGAGCCATTCACACCACACAGCCCACCCATCTCAAGCAACAAGAGACACACTACAGCATGAGGGCCAAGGGATCAGCTACATCTTAGAGCAGTTTTGGATTGTTTACTGCCTATTTGCTGATTTTTCATACACAAATTACAGAGCACAGAATATTGCAAAAGGTTTTTCCTCTGGAAAAACATAACAAAAGGAGAATTCATGATTTAAGTTCTTCATGGTGTTTCTTTTTGTTAGTATAACCCCAGATGCTCAGGAGAATGTGTAATCTTATTAAAAATAGTGTCTTTTCTTGCATTTCTCCTTTGCTATTGATACTGGGAGGTTTCTGAGGAAAAGTGTAAATTAATCATTTTTTAGCTTGTCAAACTTCCATTCCCTTGATTAAAAATTATGATGAACTGCTATATGTGATTACTTCAGCTGAAAAGAGCCTGGCTGCATTTGCAGGACAGAAGCTGCCTGAGCACTGACCAGAGCTATAAATGTAACAACTGTTACACAGAGTTGTCTCTTGGAATAATCCTGCAGCACCCCCAGAATACACCGAGCCACAGATGCTCTCTGCTTTCTGCATTAGAACTAATTAAAAATCAGACCTTCCGTTCCCCAGAAAATTCTAAACATTTTGAAATTGCTTGTGTTTCAAAAGAGAATGAAAAAACACAAACTCTTGCATACAATTTCCAAATTATTTTGTTTGGATCTGTTAGCTGTCCAGCTTCAATAACACAGAAACATTGAGCCAACTTATATTACAACACAAAAGAAAAATCCCCTGATTTTTCAGCTAGGATAACAGAATTTTTTTTCCTTCTAAACAGGCCAGGAATGGAAAAGCCTGAGTCAGATACAAAGCTCTCTGCACCTGCCTTAGGCACCTGAGCTGAAAGGCTGCTCTTAGCATGGTGCTACACCCAACAGGAGAGGCTGATTCCTCTCGCAGCAATACAGAACATTAAGCAAGACTCTTGATGAGAAGCGTGGTATTGATGCATTGGAAAACCTGTAACAAATGACTAACCACTTCATAAAGAGGCTTTTAATCATTTATTAAGTCCTTCATAAAAAAACGTGTTGGTGAAACTTTCAATGTAAATAAAAGTTTTATAAATTAATCAGTTTTCAGCTGTCAATCACTCTGAAGACAAGAAGACTGAGAAAGTCTGAAAGGCTTTCAGGGCTCCAAGAGAGGCAGAGGGAAGGCTCAGGTCCACCATTAACAACAGGAACCCACATTAGATCCCAAAGAAGAGCAGCAGAAAGGAGTATGTGCCTTTCTCTGGGGAACCAGGTCCTCACTCATTGTGGAGGAACTCCAAATAGGAGCTTCAAAAATTACACTGAAAATATCAGAAATTTCCCAGAAAGCATTAGGAAGGGAGATTTATCAATCAACCACCCTAGAGGTAGCACTTGTAAGAGAAGAAGACTTGTCCCACATAACCTTTTATCTACTACACAGCCTTTCCATAGGTGTGATGAATGAACCACAAAGGAACAAAACACACGTTAAGCATAATTTTATATTTTTCCAAGAAAAAAGAGCTGAGGTGTTCCAAGATGCTGAGGAAACAATTTTGATTCCACAAAAATACCCACACAGTGATTATTAAGAAGAAAATTAAAATTATCTAAGGATTTTGGATAGAGAAATAGGTTTTTGTAAGCCCTAAGAACTTTCCACCAGTTGTATTCACATTTCACCCTGCATCAGGCTTCTTCAATTCTCCAACATAGTCTAGCTAAGAAAAGAAGCTCTTCTTTGACAGAGATATCGGTTGGTCAAATATCCATAGCTAAACTAACAACGTGACTGATACATAAATCCTGACTGTGTTGGAGTGGGTTTCTCGCTATTATGTGTTTTTGTGTGGTAATAGTTTCTAAGAAGGTATCTTTAGGTGGCTAGAAAGTATCTTTATAAATTACACTTCGCTATTCAAGTTAACACTATTATGTGGAAGGAGACTACATGAGGCACCAGGAGAATGGTAGAAAGAAAGAAGCACAAATGTGGAATCTGGTTTTTCTTGTGATTAGAAAACTTTCAAAGTGTGGGGAAAAAAATAATAATAAAAAAAAAAATCAATACACAGAGCAGGCTCTGGATCCTGGGAGAACATATTTTATTAATGACAGAATTGTTTCCATCAAGACCCTTGGCAGACTTTGAAAGAGTACATAAATTCTGTGCCAGTCTGGCTAGAGCCCACAGCCAAATTTGGAGCCTCTGATGCAGAATAAGCAGGCTCTAATAAGCCAATACTACAGTTCTAACTCTCTGTACATGCTTAAAGAACCCCATTCTTATTGTTGCACTTGGCAAACACAGCCTCTAAAGAAGGAAAACAGAAGAAAAACAAACTGAGGAGCAATATGAAAGAGCCACTTTGAAATAACCACATCTAGTAATGGTGTTCCAGAATGTGTGATTTACTTGCAGCCACAAACACCATAAACATGCATGATATGCAAGTATTCAAGAGAGCAAAGTTCCCAGGCTCTGCTGGGATGGAGTCATGTGAAACCAAATGCTTCAAAAGTTCGGTCACAATGGCATATCCAGGCAAAAAGAAAGAGAAAGCTCCAGAAAGCCACTGCTTCCTCAACGAATAGGCAGACAGCAGGGTGAATTAATTTTTACACTTTGACCTTAACACTTCCAACCAGTTAAATGCACTACAAGCAGGAAAAAGACACCATCAAAGCAAAATGTCACCTTGAACCCCAAATAACCCTTTTAAAGTTGCTCCTATGAGACTCAGCTAAATATTGCTCAAAAAACTGCAAGGTAAAATGACAGGGTTCATTCATCACTAGACTCTGCGGCATTGGCAACATTAGAGCTCTATTACCAAAACCACCAGGATTTTCTAACAAGCTTTGGAGAGACAGGAAACCAAAGAAAATTTGGAAACCTTGCTTTATGGACCAGAGCAAATATTTCATTTTAAGAAATCACCCCTAATGACTGTGTTGAATCAAATCTCTCGCCCAGCTTCTTCAGGGCCTTTTGAACCTTCTGTCTGTACATATAGAGGGGAAAATTTTCCTGTTGTGAGACCAAAGAAATGCAAGTGGACACACTTGTATTGCCTTCAATAGAGCTTCACCAGTTTTTATCAGCACAACACCTGGTCCTCTCTACTGACTGTTATGGAGAGACATGTTGAGCACACAATCAACAGAACATACTAATAAGTTCCAAATTGACAATTATCTACATTTCCTCTTTGAATTCAGAGTTTAATCACATTCCCTGTTCTAGAAAAGCTGTAGAATTTAGGCTGTATTTATTCTGTCTAGTAAAATGTGGATGCATGCAATATGGTAAAGTGCATTCTGGATCAATCAGTGATCTGTAATCAGGGAAATGATGTCTCTTTTGAAGTTAGAATTGTGTTTCGCATTGGAAAAAAAAAAAAAAGAAAAAAGAAAAAAAAGATTTATTATTGAAATGCCCATGACAAAAAAAAAAAAAAAAAAATCTGTTTGGGAACAGGAGGTGTTTGTCATTTACCTCTAGTTAGGTGCTCTCTATTAGGATCTTGCTGGAGTTGATTCTGCATTTGGTAGATTGCCCAGTACATGTATCTATAGCCACAGATATATGACCAGTTACAATTCCCACTAAGCTTTGACCAGGAGTACTCTAAAAGATACCGGTAATGAAAACTATTCAAAAAGTGTTCCCACTGATATCATGACATTTGATCTCAGTCAGCACCAATGAAATAGAAAAATTTGACCTAATATACAAAAGTTGTGGTTTACTTCATGTTGGCTCCTGTGTTTGGAATTAATAAAGCCACTTCATTACCTTGGGAAGAGACAGCCTATTGCTCCTACTTTACCCAGGCATAAACATAAGGCTGCCTAAAGTACTGCAACTGTTTACAAGCATCAGTCCAAGTTTTCATGCTCACGCAATAGCTTGGGCAAATTCACAGTGATACCTTAAAAACCCAACTGCCTGATGCACACAGTTGAATGGAGATGCAACCTGCAGCTAAAATAATTTTGTCTCTCTATTTGAATACTGACAGAATGGAAAAGTGCTGAAGAGCTGAGGAAGCTGTTATATATCACATTTGTGAATTCATTTCGACAGATTTCCATTTATTCCAGATGAAAGATTTCATCCTATGTTCTTGAGCTATCTTTAACATGGAAGACTTGTAGACCTGAAGCTTTATAATGGCAAGGACCTAGCTCAAAACCTAGATTGGCCCATTCCTAACAGTTAGTTGCCATCAGCATCTGGGTTTAATTCAGGACAGTAGTTAGTTTAACACAGCTAAGCACAAGATCATGTTGAAGTGGTTGTTTGGCACCAATATTTCGGAGTTGGTTTAGATCCAATTAGATGTTTTCTGTGATTCAAACTAACTGAGGACAATGTTAGAAATATGAAAAACCTGTTAGTATCACAGTACAGCTGACATTTCTTCAGAATATTTTCTTCATTGGTTTCATTAGCAAACTTCACGTAGATGCTGAAGTACTATGAGGAAGAAGTAACAAAGATATTGAAATACATTGATAGATACTGACCTGATGAGCAAGAGAACAGCAAATCACTTAATTTTTAAGTCAGGTATCAGAATGCTGAATAAAACCCTAAACTCCAGGTCCTTGACTGGTTACCATTGCTAATTGACTTTTTGTAGGTGTTCTCATTCTTACAAGAAAGAAGCCTACTGTGACCCTGCATTTTGTTGGCTTGGAAAGAAAGAAGGCTCTGTCCAGAGATAACATCTCAACACCTGAACGGAAGAGTACAATGACTCACACAACTCAGTTGCTCTCTTAAAGCAAGAAAAGAAGCATGTTCAAAATTAGGTGCCTAATATGAGGCATCTGTTCCTAATCTAAATGTTTTACTTTACATTATAGTTAGGTTTTGGAAATGCCTAATTTAAGATTTGGGTACAGACTGAATACTTTAGAACTAACTTATTTGGAAATGTAAGCAATTATTAAATATTAAAAGTCACATATCTGGTCAGTCCTCCTCCATTTGCACTGCAAATACATGGCTCTGTTCTGAGAAGATAGTACAAAAAAAAAAAAAAAAAAAACCCAAAAAAAAAACAACAAAAAAAAAAAAAAAAAACCAACCCAAAAAACCCCAACCTGTTCTGGATATAAAAGCATGTCCCAGCACTTCTGGCTTTGGGATTCCTATAAACTGGCGGCAGGAGAAAGTCAAGACGGAACAAGAATGGTCCTTGAAGCTCTTTGCCTGCTTGTTGTCTTTATGGAGAGGTACATGAGAAAAGTTTAGGAATTTGAGCCTAAGTGAAAGGAGCATTTACTCTGCTAAACCTTGCAGCACACTGCCAGTGTAACTCAGGAGGGTTCACTTCTGTCATCTGGGGCCAGGACAGTAATTGGTCTGGAATTTAAATACTACCAGTATTTTAGGACAGGCTAAGCACTAAACTACTGTTGTGCTGGAATCACAGCAACATTTCAGTGCAATGCTTCTTTACAATGATTATCATGTATTTCATATACAGTAACAAAAATATTTTTTAAAGAGTCTTTAGGTCTCATTTCATCCCATCACAGCAAATATCTCAATTCTTCCTCTATTTTCTTTTAAAGTGTTATAGATTATGGGGCTTTTTTATTGAAAGCACTAAAAAGAATGATGGTTGTATTAAACTACAGAAATTTCTGTTTTCTATATTAGAACTACTTAGATTTCCTAAGAAATGTAGGTCAAGTGCCATTTTCTCTTGACAGGGGAAATAATCATATTTGGAAGATATAAGCATATATTCCTTGAGACAGACCCATAATAGCTCAAGCTTAGACTCGTGGACTGATGGATTCCTCTGAGTGATGAGGGTATAAAAAGTCAATTTATAAAATGCATTAGTACTCTCATTGCATCTGTTTATTCTCTGTGTTACTTTCAATTTATGAAATTTCTGTAAGGATATTTCTCTTCTTTAAAAATCATTACCAGTACCTATAGCCTTGTAGGAGACTCTTCTATAAATAGCAACAAAATAAACTAACCATAGTGCATACAGAATGGAAGGCAATGTTTAAGAAAACAGATACGTGTTGTCAGCTGCCAAATGGTTATGAACGACAAGCATGGGGATAAAATCACTAAAAATTGTGATTCAAGAGAAATGCCTGACAAAATATTTTAACATAAGAGAGTGCCTGGAAAAAAAAAAAAAAAAAAAATCCAAAAATTCCTGAGACTTCAATGATCTTATGCTAGCTGTGCATTGATAGCGGTATCCTGCCTTCAGACAGTATTTGAAAACAAATCCACATTTAGGTGTGAGAATAAGAACTGCAAGCCAGAGGGATGAGGGGTTTTTTCCCCTTTTGAGGGTTTCCCCTTATTGTTGTTTAAATAATCCATTCAGTACCCATGTTAGTGCACTGGTGGTAACAAGAGCTCCCACAGTAGTATTTCTTACACAAGTACCAGATCCATGCACTGAAAGGAATCTCACTGCACAATGTGGCTACCAAAAGAATCTTTTCTTACAAGAACATTTCTTACAAACCAATCCTTCTAAACTACATGAGTTTATCATTTAAAGCCAGATCACAGAAACTATCAAAGCAATCACCTTCTAACTGACAAGACCAGTTTAGTCTCCATTTCATATGGTCTGTATCAATGACCAATGTTTTGAAGAACCAGTTCAGTCTTCCAGCATTTACACAGGAATGCAAAAAAAAAAAAAAAAAAAAATAAAAAAAACAAAAAGAAAGGAAAAAAAAAAGAAAAAAAAAGAAAAAAAAAGAAAAAATCCCTACCTATATCTGACACAAGCAAATGAGGTGCCACAAAGCACAAAGTATGAATGAATACCATGAAATTATATATGAACTGTAGGGAAATTCAAATTTTTTTTTACAAGCTACAAATGACAGCAGATAAATTTTGTTCTGTGGCTCCTGCTGCTGCAAAACCACAGCCAGAAATATTATCAAGTGCTCAAAGTGTTTGTAAGCATGCAGTAGAAAATCATCTTAGCTAGGCCCAGTAGGTATTTACAAGAGCTGTAAATTCCCTTTTAACTTACACACCTACAATGACTTTTGCATTCCTTCCCTAAAAAAAAAAAAAAAAAAATGAAGTGAAATGTCCACTGCTGAGAAGGTGCTCAGTTTGTTCTTTCACTCCATCTCTACTTGCTTCCAAGAAACTGGAGCTTACCTTTTCTTACCCAGACACTCACTTATTTTAGGTTTGCCCTTTTCTTCCTGCTTTGACTTCTGTTCTTATGATAAAAGACTAAGCTGCACGTTCTGTCAATCAGGACATCAGCATCCAACTCTCAAAGCAAGTATGATCTGGCACGTTGTCTTACTCTGGACTCTCAAGACTGAAAATCACCTTTCATGGTGATGCCATTTTTGAAACAGAAAATCAGTCACACAAACAAGCTTCTTACATTTATTCAGCATTCAAGACTGCCTTTTGCTGAGGGTTCCTCTCATAGTAGGTTTCTTATGGGAAAGATTCATTACCTACCATGTGTGACTAATGGGCAAATTTATTAGTCAAAATTTTGGGCCTAAAAAAATCACAGCATCACAGATGAATACTCATCATCAAAGAACAGCAAAGGACTTCCAGGACATCTGGACCTCCATGCTACACAAGAGAGCCAACTGCACCATTCCAAACAATTACAAACTAACTCACAGTTATAGCAGTCCTGCTCACTGATTGACTTTCCTCCTTTAGGGGAAGGAGGTTGTGGGCTTTAAAGGGGATCAGGGCATGTTTTTATAACCAGCTGTTGACACTGCAGCATTTAACGCTGAGGAAAGCCCAGCTGCTGTTCTCTGTTAATAGCAGTCATAAAGCCAGACCCGCTGTTGGCCTCTAAGTAGAAGTTTGAAGGTCCCACAAGACTTCTTCTAAAAGAGGAGTGAATGACCCTGATGTCTAGACTAACATTAGATTTGTCTATAAAATTCAGGTCATAACATACAAAGCTGTGTGTGAACTATTGCTGAGCACATAATGACCAAGTTAATTGCCTATATAATCATTCTGCAATCCAACAAAGTACCCTGAGATAGTCTGAATGGGAAAAGTACTATTAAAAAACCCCTTAGGCTAGACTAAACTTTAATTACATGACACCTGCAAATGACATGCCGAGAAACAACTCAGTATATACTATAGAAAAACTGTGTTCTGCTTCTGCCATTAATGGATAAAAGATCAGTTCCTAGGGAGTTCATCCTGAAAGCTGCAAGCAGCTGGAACATGATTACTTATAGGAAAATCCTTGGGACATTCACCTGTACTCCAAAACCACAGGTCAAGCTTCCTCTTCCCCTAATGCCAGTAACAATTTCATACAAGTCCAACTCACAGAACTCTTCCATTACTAAGGATGGACCAAGGCAGGATCTGGACCTGCTGATTGCTACAACAGCCTGGAGAGGGACTGGATGATAAAATAATTGTGATTTTTTTCAACAAGTAATATCAAACTCAAGTGTGTTTTTCTGAGACTGGAGGGTTGGCAAACTAGATGAACCTGCACTTTTGTTTTATTCATGACTGATATAGGAGACGGTTGTGAAGGTTATGACACATTTTCCTTTATAACAGTTACAGTGGGGCTAAAAAAGCAGTAGCTGCAGGACTAATTGACTCAGCCAATCCATTTCCTATTAAACCTTAAACATTAAGAATTCATAGGCTGAACCAGAAATAAACTGTGTGTGGGCATGAAGGTACATGCAACGGTAAAAAGCTAAGCTTGCATAAAATCTTATTAAATTAAGCAGAATGGGAAGATCCATAGTTATTTTAGAAAACTGTTGTTTTATTTGTTGGCTTGAAAGAAAGCTATTGTTAGCCTGTTTGGCTTTGTCTTTACTGTTCTAGCTTTTAATCCAATGTGGTTTCATCACTTGCAACATTATGCCATTTCACATCATGTACCTAATAGGATAATGTCAGGCAGGATAACATCACACCATCTGAGAGACATCAGAATCACACTGGATCCATCATACATTCTCCCTGGCAGACTGTAGAGTTCCACACCCCAACCAGGATTTAATCCACAAGACTCTGACTTTGACTTGACATGCTCTTTTGAGCAATAAGGAAATTCAACCACCAGCTCATAAAATAAAGTTAGGCCGTGGTTTCAGAGTCCTCTTCTAGTATTTGTCTCCTAGAAACCCACTAGCAAAGCTGGCAAGGAGAGAGGCAATTACCATAAGTTAAAGTAGTATTCTGTGAAGGGAAAATATATATCAAACAGTCCTCAAAGGAAATTCTGTTTGCATATAACTAGCCCAAATATATCAAGACAACCTCAGGGGATGAGCAACACAAAACATGGGCCTGTGGTCCAAACCTGTCCTATGTACAAACTGAGCGATTTCCCTGGGATGCAGATAGCAGCAAAAGCATCAATCCCACTTTTCTAGTGAGGTGAAAACAAAACCAAAGTAACAACTTGCCAAGTTGCCTGTTGTATCACAGGAGTAAAATTGAGGTAAAGCTCACAATTCCCTGAACCACATCTCATCTATTAGGTCACAGGGCACACTGGGTAAAAGATTGAGGAGGTCATCCACCCTTGGATGGGATTGCTCTGCACTGGAAGAGAAAGTTTATGTAACCCAGTTAAAAAGATTTTAGGAATCTGTCCATCAGCAGGTAAATAGCATAACTTTCTTTTATAGAAAACTAAATATCTAGCTTGCCTACAAACGTAAAATATTCTAGGCACATTCAAAAAAAATTAAGGCATAGCCTCTGCCAAGAGAATCTGATGAAAAATTCTGCTACCAAATTGTTCATACAGTAATTCCAATCAGGTGTTTATAGCTTAACTCCACTGCAGTTTCTCAAAATGTTTACCCTTTGCCTTGAAACTCTCCATCCTGTCTTTCTGAATGATTATTAAGAAGTGAGATAGCTTGCAGATATTTTCCTTCTTTGCCTTGTGGCAAACAGGCTGCGCCTTTGATGGAAATTGTTCTCCTCTTTCTTACCTCCCAGAAAAAAATATCAGCCTTCACACTGATAAGTGGAAAAAAACAAAAAAAAAACCCTAACAACTTTAAAGCGTTTCTAAACTGCAACAATTAAAAATGTTGTCAAAATATTTTGAAGAGTTTAAAAATGTTTGTATTTATAGAATTTTTAGAGACTACACAGAAAAAAAAATTAAGAAAAAGGTTAAAGTAAAAAAAAGAAATCATTCCTTCATAAATAATTTTCCCCAGTTTCTACTTATAACCTCTCCATAGAAACTTCACACTTGATTTCCATTTTCTTTTCTAGAGAACAAGAATACGAAGAGATATTTTTCATTCTTGACTGTTTTATCTGTTATTAATGAACACAGTAAGCACGTTAACTACCCAAGAATACTTAGTTCCTTTGACTCTAGTTCAAATTTAATAGACTCTCAGCATGATTACTGTCAGTATGAAGAGATAGGAAAACATTGCTCGAGTGTCCTTACATACATCTTTCTATTCCGAATATACTCTGTATTTCCCTTGGAGTATATAGTCAATAAAAATAGTCCTTTAATAGCTACAAAAGAGAACTAGATCAAGACAATCACATCCATTTTAATTCACTACAAAATAAACCTGAATTTAGGCTTGGAAACAACTGTTTAATTCTCTTGAATTAATGATATCTCAA
Source organism: Hafferia zeledoni (assembly GCA_035583235.1). Lineage (NCBI taxonomy): Eukaryota > Metazoa > Chordata > Aves > Passeriformes > Thamnophilidae > Hafferia > Hafferia zeledoni. The sequence goes on along the minus strand of JAWWEV010000169.1, from coordinate 7,321,962 downwards.
TTAAGAAAAGTAACTAAAAGAATGGTTTTAAAGTACTTAAAACTTTTTACTGGAAATATTCTGATATTGAATGACACTCCTCCCCTGCCTATTTTATGATAAAGGATGTCAAAACAGACAAAGATTTAAGCACTAGCAGTTTATAATATCAGAAGCACAGACACTACCTCACTGGTGTTCAGATCTCCAGTCAAAAATATTTTTACAGCAGCTGACAAAGTTGACATTGACATGAAGCAAATTAACAAAACAACAAAAACATCACTGAATATTCAGTCTCTAACTAGGCAAGAACATTGTATTTCCTTTTTTCCATGCAGAGAAATCCACTTGGCCCTTCCAGCAGTACATTGCAAAGTTCACAAACCCTGACTGTCCCTGTGAACTTCTCATCTGCTAAGCCATACACTTCACCCTGTCTTTTATGCACTGTGTCATAGAAGATGCAGGTCTCTCCCACACCTATTGCTTCTGCTATACTAAAAGCCATTAGTGTTTTTATTATATCATAAACCACTGTCTGGATCTAATGATCTAATCTTACACTTTCAGATTTGGCATCCCACTGAGGAGTGTTGATCTCCTGCAGTTTTTATCTTTCTTCAGCTCTCTGAGTCAGGTCCCACATTTCTTCAGGAACACCTGACTTGTTTTGATTGCAATTCTCCTTTACTGAATAATGTGTAACAAGTCCTACAAATCTCAGCACCTGCTGGTTCAGTTGTACCAACATTGCCATGAAAACCTCCCAGCATCATCTCATAAAATGGTTCCAAATCACATTGAGCAGCTGTTGGCAGGAATCCAACTGTAACCTTAATTCCTGAGTTTCTACTCAGAGTGAATTGTTCCCATTCTATTTCCCTCCATTACTGGGGGCAGATGCCAGTGACTCGAGGTTCACAAGCAGCTCTCCTGTTTATCCTCCAGAGCTCCAGTGTTCACAGAAAGGAACAAACTGGCACACACCTGCACAGTCTTCACCAGCCATACCATTTCCGTACTATGGGGAGGCTTTGGTGTGACAGAATGAGCTCTGGCTGTGCTTTTGTCTAATTGTTCACCACTGTTCTGAAGCACCATCTTTATTACAAAGTGAGCATACCAGAAAATATACCCTGTATAATCAAAATATTAAGAAACAATGATTCCTTCATTACAAGCAGGTGATGAAAATAACACACAGGAAATGTGGAGATACAACCCTCACTTTCTCAGGGAGCTTAATGACTCCAGTCACATGCAACATCAAGACTCAGATTCTGTAATATGTGCTATCACTGACATGTTATAAAATGACTTAAGTGCAATTTTTTACCTTAGTAGCAAAACTCAGCAAAAAAAATGCAATCTATGAATATTACAAATGAAATGCTTAATACTTGAGTACAAGCACTTATAGCTGCTTGCTGTTCCAAACTGTGAAGCTGCTCTGCTTAAAATGTACTCAGTACACATTCCTCTTTTTTCCACCCACCTTTACTTTTAATCCCATTCTATCAGTACAGCAGAGAGGTGAGACTTGAGTCGTTAAAGAAACTTCAGACAAAAGGGCGGTTGCAAAGCTGCCTTGGCTCCATTTTTCCTTTCATTTCTCCTTCAACCGAATGGACACATGATCCCTCATTGTCAGCTTTCCCTTGAGCTCTCTCCTGAAATCTGCCTCCTATGAAAAGATCTCACAGCATCGCTGTGGCTCTACATCCTCTGATGTTCCTGAGCATGCCTTTCCTGTGTTTCCAGGGCTAGGCCTATGAATTTTTGCATAATCTCACTGACCAGGTTTTCCAAGTGGCTCAGTGAAAGAGCAGAGTTGAAAAATATTGCATGAACAGTAACAAAGCTCAACATACAGGTTCTCTCTACCATCCCTGCACTGTTATGTACTTCAGTGCAAAGGGACTATAATACACAGTGAAATCAAAATGCATTTCCTACCTCATGTCACTGGTAGTGGATATAAGTCCCCCTCAAAGGTGGGAGGCAATCACAGCCTGCTCACATTTCCCTTCCTCACAGCTATGTTTTTTTTATTTTTTTTCACAGCTAGAGCTTGAAGAGAGTCTTGAGAGACATGCAGCTAAGGGAATCTGCCTTTAATACTCTGACATTTCACACAAGCTGAAGAGCTGCCCCTCAAATATTTACCTAAAATGCATATGCTGGTAAATTCCAGTGGTCCACAGCAGATTTATGGTTTCTTCTATTTACTGATATGATCATAGAAAACAGATGGTTTAAACAAGTAACTAGTTCAGTCCTTAAAGATTTCCTAATGAAATGAATCCGAAGTTTTGAGACTTTTTGCATTCAAGATTGTCATTCATTGGAAATAATACTGTATGTAGGATGACTGCAATCCTTCTTTGGAATTATAGCTGATGGAGTTCTGCACTCTCACAATGTGGCTTCAAGGCATAGTTCAGGAGTGACTGCTGTGCTGTAAACTAGTTCGTGTTTCACTGCAGAGCCACAGATTCATGAGGCAAAGCTGAAAACCAGTTGCAATACAATCACATTAAAAAATGCCCATTATAACAGATTAAATAGAAACAGTTGGATTCACTGTGTCTTAATACCAATATAATGATTAATTTACCCACCTGCATGCTGAACCAGCTCTGCAGTGCACACAAGGATTGGTAAATTATCTTTTCCAACAGTTCTGAGTTGCACATTACAAGCTGGTGTTGCAACGCTGTTCTGGCAGCATTGCCTTGCTGAGACAGCCAGCACAGTACTCACTCTGCCTAATAGGTTTCATCTTGAAAATAGCAATTGTAACAGCACTTTGTCTTCCATCTTCACTCAGTGACACTTCCATAAATCTATTTATATTCTGTTCTCTCCTAGTCTGCTTTCTAACTTTCAAATGCATTTTCCCCTACCTACTTCACAAGGTCAAAGTGAAAACTCTTTAACATGTATTGGCAATGTCTCCCTCAGATTACTCCAAACAGCAACTGTACAAGACTTGTACTCACTCGTTTCTATCCTGGGCCTCTTTCCTTTGACATCCATGGGACAAAAAACAGATCAATTCTAAAAGCAGGCTCTGTGCTGAACTGAATGCTGGGGAAAGCAGGAACAGTTCTGTATGCAGAAAGATGACAAGAATTGATCCCAAGAACATCCATTTCAAAACTGAAGTCCGCACTAGGAATAGGTACTGTAGCAAGAAGTCACTATACTGTCTCAAAGAGGTATGTGGTGGAAGAACATAATACTGTCTATGACCATTTAGTGTCTCATCTAAGCCATGCCCAAACCCCCCACATGTGCTGCTCAGAGCTATGACTTTAGGAACACTGTGAACTGCAGCACCTCTTTCTTCAGATAACCATCAGCCTTTGAACTCAACTTGATGTGATTTCTCCAGGGGGACAGGATGTCAGCCAGCTTGACAAGACAAAAGGGAGCATTCAAGGCATGTAAAGGACAGATCAACAAAAGGCTGCAAATGGCCATTACATTAGAAGAGGATTAGCAAACGAAAAGCGATGGGAAGAGGGAATACTCAAAAGAAAGTAGTAGAAAGGCAAGTTGATGGAGAAAACGAGAAACACAATTGGAATCAAGGTGAGATAAATAAGGGGCAGGAGGAGACTTGGAGCCAACAGTACACCAGCTCAAGGAGGAAACAGTACTGAAGAAACATTCCCAGCTCCACAAGATCCCGGCTGTGACTTCAACTGCAATGTCTCCCAGTCACTGCAGAAGGAGTCCTGTGTGAGAGAAGGAGAACGTGTGTCCTGCTACACCATGTTTCCAGCGCTTGCTTGGGTGAGGTAGGCAACTTGAAGGGTAGAAGCGGTCGGTGAAGGAAAAGGAAACACATACTAAAAAAATAGGCAGCAAACCACAATGTGGCAATTGCTTCAACCAGAGGTAACAGAAAACATGTAGCTCCACTTTGTCCTTAAAATAATTATGAGCCTAACTGCAAGAGGAATATAACAAGCTTCCCATTTAGCTGGCTATTATTTTCTGCACACATGGACTTTTTTAACATAACCTCAGCTGCAAAAAGTCATATCCCTTTGTTAATTTACAGAAACTAAGCAGAGGCTCTGCAACAGAGGTTAATTTGGGTTTAAAATAAATGAAGTGCCACAGTATCACATACTGCTGATTAAGCTGATTAAAAGCAGTGTCTGAGACAAAGCCTAATTATTTCTGACAAATTTTTCATGACTGGACACAGCCTCTTGTGAACTGGGATTATGCCTGTTCTAAGATCTTTCATCCAGGTCTCCAATGTCAGCAGGCTCCTCTACACAGGTGAGGCACATGGACAACCTCTTGTGATTAACAATTCTATATTGCAGCTCCCTGCCTTAGTGATGGCTCATTCCCAAGGGACTCACTGCCTAACTCAAATTATCATTTAATCATAGAATGGTTTGGATCAGAAGAGACCTTAAAAGATCACCTGGTTCCAATCCTCATTACATGGAAATTACCTAGATTAGCTCTGGGGGTTAGAGCATGGTGCTAATAACACTAAGGTTGTGGGTTTATCCCCATATGGGCCCATCACTTAAGAGCTGGACTTGATCCTTGTGGTAACTCACAAATTAGCCCATCCCTTATTCTTGGAATCAATCCTTTTTCAAGGGCTGGTGTGGTCATACTATGAAATCATAACATTGACCAAACCATTGAGTGAAATTGCATGGACCAAGGCAAGTACTTTCAGAAACAATATCCATACCCCATTCCAACTGAAGGAAAAAGGATCTGCAACTGAATACAGCAATGCTCAGCACCACTGACTGCCATGAGAATTAGTGAAAAGAAATTCCTTATACGCCTTCTATATTCTGTATATCCCAGCTGTATTCTCTCTACAAGTCCTAAGGGTGTGCCTCGTTGGATCTGCATGTAGAAGTCATTCCCTGCTTCTCATAATTTTTGCAGCCATTCTCTGTATTTGCTTTTCTTGTGTCATTTTTCAAGGAGTGGCCAGAACCGCACATTGCATGTGATGTGCACAGAAAGCCTAGATTTATAGATAGCATAAAGATGTTTTCTATTTTGTTCTCCTTTTTTCCCCCTAATAATTTTTATGAGTCTATTTGCCTTTTCAGTGTGACTGAGCACACAGATGATATTTGTGAAGTACACTCAATGACCTTAAAGATCTCCCTTCTGAATGGGAGTAGCTAATGTAAAACCTATTGTGGTATATGCATTAGAACTATTTTTCTGAGGACTGTTATTTTGCATTTATCACCTAGTCATTCAGCACTGAAAAATCATTCTGCATGTCTTCTGAAGCAGATTTATATTGGACTACCCTGACCTTTTCTTCAATTGTAAATATTTTCAGTTTACTCCTCAAGATCATTTTCTGCTCTACAATAAATGCATGGAATGACATCATTCCCCAAACATATTGCTCATAGAATCCTTCTGGTAACTTTACCCCTTTGCTAAATGACCATTTATTGTTGCCTTTTTAATTTTTTTTTCTTGTTTATTCCTATCTCCTCATTAATCCCATTTTCATTACATATATAACCAATGTATGTTGCAATAGCTGACATGAAAACAGGAAAACTGTTTTAGTCTTTTTGTTGCTGGTTCTTTTTATAGTACATACTTGGCCTTGTATTTTCCTTTATTTTCCTTCTTATTTTAAGTATATTAATAAAATCTCTAAGACAGTTTATATATGCTAGTTTTGTTTTTTCCTTTCTTTTTAAATTCTCTTTAGTCTTGGCCTTTCTGACTTTCTCCCAGTCAGCTTTTGCTTCTCCTGAGTACTTCCAGCTATGCATTCATGTTTTCACTGGTGCTTGATTTCAATCCAACATCCATGTTCAGGGCACATCTCCACTGCCCCATGCACATACTGGCTACCTACTCTAGTTCTTTCTTTTCCTTGCATTGGGATAACTTTTCACTCAGATAATTCTTATTCCTTTTTTTTTTTCCTCTAGTAAAACCAGCATATTTTAAACATCAGAAAAATCTAGTATCAGCATGAAACATGGAAAATTTATTACTTTGTGTTTAAAATAGAAGTGTAGAAACATGACTGGGACAGGGAAAGAAGATGTGGACCCTCTTCTGTACTATTTATCTGACACTTCATTATTTTTTCACTTCAGATCATCTTTAGAAAGTGTTGACTACCAATCTTATTGTGAGGATCTGAGAACTCTCAATTTAAATAGAACAAAAAATGGTAAAACTGTTTCTGAAATTGCGTAGAGACACAAAGAAAACATCTCCTCAATTGATATGAGACTGATGGGAATAAGTGACCTTCTTTGGTATTAGTAATGGAAAATTTTTAGTGATACCATATTCAAGTTCATCAGTTACCTATAAAAAAAAAAAAGACAAAACAAAAAACCACCAAACATACTTTAGCATTTGTACTGGTAAAAACTCATTTTTTCCAAGGAAAACAGATTGCAAACTCAGTCTCAATTAATTCCATTCTGTCAGAAATTTGTCCATTTTTGGTATTTCGTTCCAGGTCACGCTGATGCAAAATTCAGAGATGCCAACTGTCCTGCATGAGAGCTGTCAGACAGATTGGTCCTCCTGCCCTGACACAGCCACTACTTTGTCAGGACTGGGAACCAGTGTGTTGAAAAATGAAGCCTCAGCTGATGTGCCTATGGGAAGAAAGAAACTGGCAGCGTATGGGGTATGATCCTATGGAGTCTTGGTGTCTAAGGCTGTGCTGTCCAAAGCATATTCCCACTTTTCTCAAAAAGAAGGCCCAAGATTTATTAGCAGTAAAACTCTTTTGAGTTCTCCGAGACCATTACTTATTCCTCCCCTCTATTATATAAGGTCTACACATTCCTTCATTTTCTCCTTTCATGTAATACTTACAAAGTCTCTTTGCTTGATCATTTGAAACAGATTTTGATCCTTTCCTTTTTTCAAATTCTCCCAACCCTCTGAATTTAGACTATTCACTCTTAGTTCCACGCTGCTGTTTCACCTGCTGTTTCTGCAATGTCTCTATGCTCATATGCTGACACATTGTCAATGCTTTTGCAACTGAGCAGACCTCATCCCAACTTTTATAAATGTCATGCTCTCCAAGAATTCCTGTATTAATTCCTTTTGGATTCAGAGCAATCAATACTATGTAGCTACCACAAAGGTTAACATCTTATAGTTCTTTAAATCTTTCTTCGGAATGCTGAAATTTCAGGACCATTATTCTATAAGTAAAATGAGGAAGAAGTCACAGTTCAATGGGCCATAATTTTTAGTTCTCACAGCTTTTTTACTCATGCTGGGTTAACTTTTCAATAGTTTCACAAATTCAGACTGCTCAGGAACTGTGACCCTTGTTTATTCCACTTCAGATCTGGCAAAACAAACAAAACCCAGAGGATATGATTACAATAGGCTGGTTATTTTTGACTCTGTATCAGAATGTGCATATACTACAACAGAACACAAAATCAAGACCCATTTCTTTGAGAGACTCACTATATGGAGAACTTGCCATGCCACACCAATAATCTCTCCTGTAAAATTCAGAGAGCAAAACAAATCCTTTTTCCTAATAGTACTTATATTCCAGTCCAAAAGTCTATTTTTTAAACCATTAGGATTAGTGTTTTGGAGCACAGAAACAGAAGATCTGAGAAGTGGAAACTATAACTAATACACTAGTAAACTATGCTACCAGCTGTATCTGTTTGCAAGTGTTGCTTGCCTCAAACATTGCTTTGAGAAAACATTCCCCAGGAAAAAAATCAAGAATGTCGTTTTACCACAGGAATATGCAATATTCATGGATTAAATATGCTTTACAGCATAGCTGCTTGGATCAGTGTTCAGAGCATTGTTTCTGTTTTGCTTAATGTAGGTGGGTTATTACTGAAAGTTGCAAATAGCCTTTTAAGTTGCCAGCACTGCTGCTGTTGTGAAGCCTAAAGGGTTCCAGTGTCAGATGAAATTTCCCAGGATAATCTCCTAGGCTACATGAATTGCTTTGCATGGATTGCATTTTAAATCTCATTTGGTAACAAATGTCTTCGAGAGGAAAAAAGTGTTTTCTGGCTTAATCACGAACCACGACAAGTTAAGTGTGCATGACAAGATTTGTCCACTTATCCAGTGTGAATAGCTGGAAAGAATTGTTCTGTTCTGTGCTGGCAGCTTTGGAAGTGGTAGAGAAACAGAAAGGAAAAAACTACAGAAAGTCATCCACACTCTTAATGCTCACCAGTTACTGTGAAAGGAGCACCTTTGGGGCTGTTGCCCAGCATCAAGGCATTTTGGTACTCTACTGCCATCCTGTTTCAGGAGTGCTAATTTCCCCTTTTGCACAGATGTAACTCTTGCTCTCTTTAAAGAGCTGCTAGGTTTAAACACAGGAAAAACTCGCCACTGGGAGTTCAGCACATACAGCCTGAAATCCACAGAAATTCTGTTCTCTTTCACTGGAGACTGACTCTCCCCACCAGGCTCTTTCCAGTCTGTTCTTAGCAGTCACACACGAGGGCAGGAAGCAACCAAAGTGTGATATAGTTTGTGTGGCAGATAAGAACTGGATACTCTACAGCATTAACAACAGCAGGAGGGAAATGCAAAGCACATAAATGAATGAGGGCACAGTACATGTGCAAAAGAGGACAGCTCCTCCTTCGAGTTTTCACCAAGGTGACATTTCTAGACACCATACAATGCTGGTCCTACCAGACTGCAACAGGATAAAAAAGACGAACTGTTTTGATTCTAGCACTAAAGGATGCTCACCCTTCCTGCAGGAGGCATGCTGTGACTTCTGTAATGATTGATCAGAAACATATTTAGGACAGATTTTAGGTGCTAAGTGACCCCTTTTAACCTCAGCATAAACTGAGAATTATTTCAAAATTAATTTGACCAAACCTTGGAGGATTATGATAAAGATTACCAAAGCAACTATAAAAATGTTAGATGTGGCTGAGGACACAATCTTTTTATGGAACCAGCTGCCTGGTCAGACAGCCTACAGAATGAGAAGGCATCAGTTCTCTTACTGCCACAAGGAGTTCTGCAGACACTGGTCAGATGCTGATTAGCCTAATACCTGGAAAATGGTGAGGCACTTTGACAAAATGTCTCTGCCACAAGAATTCACCATTTGCACAATAATGAGCTAACAATGTTGTTAATAAATTTGATACCGAGACCTATTCCACTAATGACCAATACAGGCATAACAATTTGCAGAAATAATCCACTGCAACTAGTATGTCAAATAACATCTGTTTGTATGATTTGTCATCCATTTTTCAGACTGATCACTTGAACAGCTTCTGCTTCCTAACTGGTAGGCTGTAGTTCTCTAAACAGAAAGACAGCACAAACAACACGCTGCAGACATTTTCTTCCTTCCCCAGGGACTTTCACAAGTACCAATTCTCACAGTTTTTAAAGACTTTCAGTTGCTGTGAGCATTCTTCCACACTTAGAAATTACGTATTTCTGTTCCTGGCTACTCAGTGGAAACAAAACATCAACAAAATTGAATTGAATTTGCTGGTATTGTACCACTGAATGCCTGACAATATTCACTGATTAAGTCACCCAGGGCTATATGCTGTGTAGAATACCTTCTCCCAGCTCATTCCCAAAGCTAAAAAAAATTGAAAGAAAAGCCTTAACTCTACCTCAGATGAAACTATGAGGAGCCTTGAGGGAAAACAGGAAGACACCTAGGCCAAATTCACATTAGTCAGAGAGTACACACCAGGGAAGCATTAAAATGCCTCTGAAATTGCAGGAAGCAGAAAAAGAAACAAACCCCAAAAACATAAACCTGAATAAATAAAATGCTATTGCTGGCATTTTGGTATTAATGGCAACAGAAAAAACAATAAATGAACACATACGAAGAAGAAAGAACATGTTCCTCAAATCAGGACTGGGAGAGAATGCACACACCCTTTTCACAGGACTGACCTAAAATTGTCACAGTGGACTTTACTTATTTGAAAATTTTAGGGTATTTGAGATTTAAATTTCCTAATGTGGGCAAATACAATTGTTTAATTTGAATGTTTCAGACTCAAAATTTTAAGTCACCAGAACTGTGTTAGTTTATACCAACCCAAGTCTTTTCTGAAATTACTGATCAAAGGTGTTTGAGCACAGTCAATATCACCAGCTGGGATCAATGAGCTCTGGAGGAGCACTGAAGTGCAGGACAGCTATTTCCAGCCAAAAGAAATCACAGGATTGTGAACAATGTTACTCATGTACCTCCATGGGACCTTGGCATTGAAGAGGAATTAGAACCAGAAATAAAACACCCAGTAAGATCCAGACACATTCACAAATCACCAAAGACAATTTAAAAAAATATTTTACCCTTCTATATAGTTTCATTATATTGAGTCTGAACTCTTTGTAATATAGCTCTAACACTAAGCAGTCAGTTTGAAATGATGTTACCAGAATGCATCTGAGCTTTATCTCACATCTTAATTCTTACTCTGACATAGCACTCATGACCTTTCCATTATGCTGTGTTTGTACCTATCTAAGTGTGACAGAAAGGATAAATAATAAAAAAAATATTACTCAGTGAAACAAAATTAGTGTCCACATACACCAGGAAAGGATATAAGATAATAGCAGTTTTAATGGATTCCCAGTTTAGGAAATGCAATGGTGCATATGATGTATCACTAGCAGCTTACAGTAAAACATCTTATTCTCTATGAAGATAAAGGTGAGTACTAATGACTGTGACTAAATCTTGACAGCCAAATGATCTCTTCCCCTGTAACAGTCTGTCGTGTAATGAGCAATCAGAGCAGCTGAGCAGTAATTACATACATTCACTTACACTAAAAGCATTGCTGATGGACTGAAGTGTATTCAGGTAGAAACAAACACGATACAACTATTTTCCTTACCTTTACATTGGACATGCAATGCCCATGTTTCCTTTCTGTTTGGTTGGGTTTGTTTTTGGTTGTTTTTGGTTTTTGTAGGTTTTGTTGGTTTTTGTTTTGTTTTGGTTTTTAATTAATCCAAAACCCAGAAGTCAAAAGTTGTGGGTTTTTTATTTCTTTTAACTCAAGATATTCCTTCTTGCTTTTGATTACCACGCATTTTGCTTTAGAGAAGGTAGGCATTACATATTTCTTTTGTGTTTTTAGGGCAAGCCATGGAAGCACAAAGAATGATGCAGGCTTTTATATGATCAAGTTCTGATTCGGAAGAGCAACCAAGTGCCAGTTGACATAGCAATGCCAAAACCTTTTGATTAAGCTAAACAAGACAAAGTTTGAGAAACCTTCATGGTTTCTGACATGTTCTCTCGAAATTTCTGGGAGGAGGGAAAGAAAAAAAATCCAAGGTGGAACAGGAATTTGGACATTTATTCAAGCTGATAATGTTATGGAGTTCCAATGAATGAAGTAATGGGCAGAAAAAGATTCTTGAAGCATAGATAATGTTCAGCCTCCAGACTGACTGATCTTTCCAGATCAAGAACTCCTTCTAATGTTATTGATGTGCTGGTCTGTCTATGATCACAAATCCAGTTTTACAGTCTGCTAAATTAATGCAAAAAAGATAGTGCTTCAGTGTGAGGTAAGATGCTATTTTACACATGGAGATAAATCTGTCTAAACCACCCTCAAAAATAACACAAGAGAAGGTGGTTTATAAGTTCTTTGCATCCTCTACCCAAATGTTTTTTATATATTTACTTTTTTACCAATATGACAAATTTCAAAAGCCCACCCGTGCACTTCAAACTGCATTTGCCAACAGTAACCTATTTATCTTGATTAAAAATATATACTATATTCATATAGAAAGCTTACAAATATATAACACTCCTGGATAAGTCCAGGTTCGCAATTCCAATCTTTAAATACCAGAGCAGAATTTAAAACTCTGTATAAGGTGAAGAGTGGCATAACATCCTCCACAGTCTTAATTTCCTCTGGTTTCCTCTATCTGTGAAGTACTTCTCTGTCACATAGTTAATAAAAGTTCTATAAAGCTTGGGGAAGGCTCTCTGGAATCATTCCAACCCCCAATTTGTGCTGCATAGTATTGCCAGATATCATAACTTTACATCCCCATTATCTATTTCCTTGCAGTGCCCTCACTCCTTCAAAACTATTCCCTGTCCTTTGTAATTATTGAGCAGCCTTGCTACTCATGTTCCATCTCACCCCACAGAAGCTGCTGCTTCCCTGAGCATGACAAGATTTGGGAAGGTATTGCCCTTCACTTGGAATACAGAGGATAATTTTTTGTATTTCAGCATGTGCTTTTGTTCACAAAATTTCTGATCTTTCACTTCTTGAGGGAAGGGTTCTTAAAAATCATATCTGCTAATTTTCATAATGAATGCATAGACTATGTGCAGAAATGAAGTTATTGGTGGTGTACATCTCAATGGCTAATATTTTAATATAATGAGACTACATACATCTGCATACAAATATAAATCCTGTAATTGCATGTGCTTTTTCTATATTCCCCTGCTGTTCTACAGAATTACATCTATATATTTGTTTTACAGAAATGATAAAATTACATTTTGCAACAAGAGCAGCTGCATGTGATAACTTGACTGTCTTTCACTTTATATTGTTCATATTTTTTTCTTTACACTTGAACATCTCATGTCTGTTATGGAGGTTAAAACTGATGGCAGAAAAGGTAAAGAAAAGAACTTAATCTCTAGCTTTCCATAGAAGAGCAGCTGTAAGAGGATAATCCATCAAACAGTAAAACTCACAAATGTTGTAAAGTTTCAACAGGAAAACTCATCCTGGTGAGTAAAGGATGCCTCTGTGTGTGCATGTGATTTAAAATTAAAGTTTTGGCAATTTCATCACAAGTTTACTCCTTTGATCTCTAAAAAAAAAAAAAAAAATTGCAAAAAATTGGGTTTGGGGGGTTGGTTTGGTTGGGTTTAGGTTTTGGGTTTTTTTTTTTTAAGTATGTTCAATCTATTTATACATAACGTTTTCTACCACTAAGCTCAATTGCTACCACACCACATAATTAAACAGGTTGAAAACAGGGCCACAGATGAATTAAGCAAGTTCCTCCAAAGCAAAAAGAACACAATTTCAAGGGTTTTAACAAATTTAGATTGCCTTACTCTGAACTCCTCTACTACAATTATGTGGGGTTTTATCTGTAGGACATCGTTAAAAAGAAAATTAAAAATTAGATATTCAAGCCCACTTCTGCATGTTTCTGTATAACATTAAGTGCTAATTAAGATATAACTAGAGCACTACCTTGCTGATCTGATGAAATGAACCACAGAATTAATTGGGACTATTCTACTGATCTTTCCTCCATAAGATAAAGATTATTTGGCCCAAACAATTTTTACCTGCCAATTAAAGCAACTTTCTGTATTTAGATTTCACTGCTATTAAAGTCAAGAGTATTCATAGCATTTTCCTCCAATATGATTAAACCATTTTTAATCTTGTCAGAGTAACACAATCATTTGCAAACATCAGAAAGGGAAAAGGAAATCGAGAGATAATGACAAGGAGAGGCAAAGGGAAAAAGTACCGTGATCCATATGGCACAAAAGCAGATTTCGTACTAATTAATAATGCTGTATCTATAATCTATTTAACTTCCTATTCTGGCAAGATGCCCAAGTAATTTGTTTTGATCTCTAGTTCTGTCCTTACTAAGTTGTTTATTACTCCTTCTGTTCTCCAGAATTAATAATCTATATTGCAGGAGAGACAGATTTTGGAAGAGAGAGAGAGAGGCCAATATTGCAAACAACAAAGAACCCAGGAATACTTCCCAACTTTGGGATCTTGATAACTTGTCAAAAAACCTGCTGCCCAGAACATCTGGTTTCCATTGGAAAGCTTGGTACAGGTGAGCCAAGACAGCAGTGATATTTCAGAGGGTCTCTAGTCAAGATGATCACAGGGCAATGAGTTCTCAGTGAACTGTTTGTGATCACAGCACAAGCACGGCCTTATTTCACCAAAGCTCTGAAGGTCAGGGTCCTTCCAGGGCTCTTAGGCAAGGCAAAACACTCTGAGATAGAATATAAAACATGGAGTAAAGAGTCATCAGTGTCTGCCTAGTTTTATTCCATGAACAGAAGCCAGAAGGCAAGGATGTTTTTTACAGTTCTTCCCATAATGCTGAGTCAGATCAGTCGAGGGGGAGGGGAACAACCCACCTCTCAAACACCCCCAACATATCATCAATCCAATTAGCTGCTCCATCAGAGACAAGACTCCTCCAGCTCAGTGCAGAAGTCTCTTAAGCAAACTTGTCTTAGTTTTACTGCTGTCAGATACAGACCTACTTTAAAAATGAAGGAGAACTGCAGTCATTTTCACTTCAGGTTCTTGTGGCACCAACTAGGACTCATCATTATTCAGTAGTTTGCTCTGCATACACACACAGAGGAGCCTGACTGCCTCTCCAGAGTCCCCTGACTCCTGCTCAGCTGTCTAGTTAGTACAGAAGGGCTGGGAAAAGCTGTCAGCAATGGAGTCAAAACAGCATGTCCCCTGAATGCTGTGACAACCAAGAGCTCAACTTTGTTTTGCAGACAAGAATAGTTGGATGGACCCTGAGCAACCTGACCCAGTGGGTGGCATCTTTGCTGTGGCAGAGGGGTTGGAACTAGATGTTTAATGGCCCTTTCAACCCAAACCATTCTATGCTGTCCTGGCTTACTTAACAGGACACCTGGTGTAGGTGTTTGCTTACTTAACACTTAAGTAGGTTTCCTGTAGTGACTGCTGTCAAAACCTACGGTTCTGCAGCTCATGCCTTCTTTTAGAAACTATGTAACCATTGTTGGGAGCTGAGTTAGTTAGGCAAGGATGTGTTCTTAAGGTCTTCCATTACTCAGTGTTTCCTCCCTGACTTTTTTTTTTTTTTTTTTTTTTTTAATTGGGGCTGGTAGGAGCCAGGAAGGGAAAATGCACACATCTTTCCAAACATGTGGTGCAATTGGGTAGTACTGCAGGAAGGTGACAGACAACTAAGGAACTGTATGGCCGTGAAATAGCAGGAAAGGAAAACCACAAGTCTAAATAGCCCAAACCTGAGGATTTAAGGGCACTTGGAGTGTGATAGTATTTCTACAGGGAGATAAAGATGCAGGTTCCTGTAGAGCACCATCAATCTGCACTTCTGATGGGAAACATGAATTAGAGGGTGTGAATCATTTTCTACTGACACACACCAATGAACAATCAAAACATTTAATAGAAAACATGAGCCTGATAGTCTAAAGATCTTCTTGTGTGCATGCCATGAGTAATAATCTATATGCTGAGGAGACACATGCTTCCTACTCCCACATACTTCACACAGTCCTCATGGCTACTGCAGTCTCTAAATCTAAGTCTCCTGCACTAAATAACCATAATTACTTTCCCTCTAGGATAACTGGCAGCTCAGAGGAACCAAAGCTTTTGTTGTTGGAATTTTGCCATTGGCACTGTGTGAGAACTGCACAATACATTACTTATGAATTCCAGCATTCCTTTATCTCTTGTGGTGTATTTATGTTGTATTACTAAATGCAACAGCTCCAAGGAACAGATGATTAATTTTAGGTTATAGTAAAGAACAGTTTACAACATCTAAGCCAACTTAGTAGTAGTAAAACTAGCTCCAAATTATGTTTATTGAAAATGGTATTTAATAATCCATTTTACTACCTGCTACCTCATCAGTTTCAAATAGGTTGTAACAGGTATATCTCTAATTTATTCCTCTTTTGACTGATGTTGCTGTTGCATCAATACTTGAAGTGAAGCAGAAGCAAACATCCCTTTCCTCCTTTTGATTTTGCTTCCTGTACTGCTCATGTACCATTCACAGTTAAGCAACTCATTAGTGCAAACTTTAATCAACTTCTTACTGCAAACTGTTGCTGACAATTAGAATACAGCAAGGCTTTCAATGGTGTTTGATATTACTGTTCTGAACCACAGGAGCTAAAGAACCGGGTGGTGCTAAGCAGGTGATCACAGGAAGAAAAAGCAGCTTCGATGCCTCAATACTTCCCATTGGAGCTCTGAGGAACTTTTTCTCTTGGGCTTCAATCATTGCTGGTTGCCTAGTGCAGGTGGTTTTCCACCTTGTTCAGAAGTACTTAGTACCAGAACCTCTCTTCCTTGCTATGGCTCCAGACTGCATATTCAATGTGTCATGCAAAATAGAAGTTTCCATATCCACCCTTTAGTTTTAAAGAGATAATAATTTGGCATCAAAACCACGATATTTCTCTTAGACTGTCCCATCATCATTACAAGTTATCAGTTCTGAGAATAATTTGACAGAAACCAAATTCACCCAAGAATCCATGTGTTATGGCAGCTCATACAGGGTCATGGTAACAGGAGTACACTGGTTCTCCTCAAGCCAGCAGGGAGATTGGTGTGAATTTGCTCACTGCTGACCTGGAAGGCAGCTGAAGCAGTGAGGTGACTGATTCACTGTCACATTCCCTGGCTCTCAGCCATCCATAATCATGCCTTACACTGAGCCTTCACTTATCAAACACAAAGAGATACAAGATGGGAAAGAGGTGTAATTCAGAAGTTCTCATTTTTATGTGGCCTATACTAATACAGTAGATTTCAGAGCTAGGTTTAATTAGAACAATAATTTAATTAGAACAATAAAATCAATTTAGAAGAAGCTGTAAACTGTTTAAGGGCTGAAGACAATTAAACAAAGTTCTACATATTTTAAAACAATATGACAGGTTTTAAGAAAAAGTATTGAGAGAAACAACCTTAAGGCCTGAAAGTCACTGCTGAGTAGTTAAAACCCAGTAGTTGGATGACTCCTCCCTTTGAAACAGACTGGTTGCAGAAATGGAGATGGCCAATGCATCTTGAGAAATGTAAAGTATACCACAGGGTTAGTGTCAACATGCCAAAATTTCCTTTCCCTCCTCAGCAGCTAATATATACTGCTCATTTTATTTACTATTGCACACAGAGGATCAGTTCTGTATGTACTTGTCCCATTTGCTGTAAAGATAATAGATTTATATTTCATTATATCTAGGCTGTTTGGGTCTACAGAGGGTAATTATGCTAAATTCTATTACATTTACAGTTTAATGGCTTAAAAAAAAAAAGCAAACTAAGTAGTCATCATCTTTTTTTTTTTTTTAAGAAACAAGAACTTGAACCAAATCTCCTCCTCCTGACACCAACTTCACACAGCTAATCCAACACTTTGTTGGTATTTTCAGCCTATTAGGAAGAAGCTGGAATAGGTGCTGATTTGTTACTCAAAACTAGTAGTGCAGTGAAAAGAACATTGGGATGTGGCCAAATAAAGAAACATCATTTTTGTTTCAGAACAGATACAACTGCATTGCTCATCCTCCTGTTCAGTAACTGGGAGAAGTATTTAGTCCCCTTCCACTACATTGGTGCTCTTTATGCCTTAAAGCAAAATGATTCCCCGCATATGTTTCCGTGGGGCAGCAATGACCCTCACATGTCCCCAACACCCAGCTATGCTCCAGACACCCAATCCTTGCTCTTTAGTGAGCTGTGTCACAACCCAAGGTGCCCAGGGCACTGCCATGTGCCCACAGGGCTACTGCTGGGCCATCATGTGCTGCCTCACTGGATCCAGCCAGCACACACACCAGCAGGTGTGTAATCACAAGATCTCCTTTCCCCCCAGGTAAATTCACCAGAGACACAAACCAACACAAGCCATCTATAATTAGAAGAAAAGATGCTTATTGTTCTGAAGTGATTTGTGCAAGAGGCATAGTTAATATACATCCTATTCAACATGAGAGGTTGTTAATATAAAATCAGTTGTTTCCATTTGGTATGACTTGATATAATTTATCACCATCACTAGAAGAAAGATTCTTTTGTATAATGCTGGTAACACAATACAGACCATTCATCTATATACTGCACACAGTCAGATGTATGGCATAACTCCTGTTCTAAAAATTGTGTGTTATAACAACTACTAAAGTAAGGGCTTTCTCCCCATACCCAGGGAAAACTTCCTGGAAAATCTGGGTCATACTTCCTCTTCACAGAAAGAGGCTGAAGCTTTAGGAAAAGTGTGATGACTACAGCCAACCAGAATACTATCTAACCACAGAAAGCTGATCCAATTTGGGGTCAATATAACAATTTCAAAAAATTTTCAAATGTCCACAATACTTGCATATGTTTTTAACTCATTTCTAGAGATCACTGTTAGTCATAGCCTGCACCAGAAGCTGGAATTCACCTTGTGGCAATCACTCAGAGTAAGCCCACAAGTGTCTTCTCAAAAATTGCTTAATGCACAACTCAGTCTGTATCCTTTGAATTTGAAAAGCATTTGCCTCCATTTAGGCACAGCAAAATCACCAACCTCCAGTTAGTTAATGCACTGACAGGCCAGGAGGGCGATATAGAGCATAAAAGACAAACAATATTATGGAGCCAGATGCAACAAATAAGAGTATACAGGACCTAAGAGAAACAAAATCCCAGAAAGGCATACTGATTAAATTAATAGACATTTTATATAAATTCCGTAACGATACCATGAAAGATACTGAGAAAATGGACCAACTCTGTCTCTACAAATTTTCATTAGGAACAGCATCTTGTAGGTAGCATTACTGTTTTATTTTTACAATAGCAAGCACATAATTTAAATAATGCTTGTCATTTTATACAATGCTCCATCACTGCAGTGCTGCTATTCAATTCACAGAAAAATACAGTGCAGAAACAATTTTTCCCTTCACTTCAATACTGTCTACATAACATCACACACTTCCTACCATACCCACCAAGCAGCAAATATACAATGAACATTCTGAGTGTGACATTGAAAATATCAAATGGAAATTTTTTTTCATACCACTCAAACCATGAAGCTTGGTCATACTCCATTTCTTTTAAATGGTTTCTACAAAGCACCTTTTCTTTTTATCTTTTAAGAAATAATAAACCCCCCCCCCACATTTGTCCTCTATAGCAGCAAGCTATCCAGCTTAATGTGTTCCTGTTGTGAAGATCCAGGTGACCCTGAATGTTATATTAAGAAGAAAATTGACTTTTTCAATATATATCAGTTCTCAAGTAACTGCATATGTATTACTTAGACTCCACTTCCATTACATAACTAGAAAGCAAATTGTCAATAAACCTTTCCACACAGACCTGGATATTACCTTAAAACCAATAATCAATTACATGAAGCACCTCATATTTAGCTTTCCAAAGCGCCTAAAAATCTGTAACAAAAGTTTTGAAGCCACAATGCTTAAAGAATGAAACCCCCACAACTTTTATCCCTATAAATGCAGAGTGTACAAAAGTTTCTCACCATGCCCAGATTTCAAGCAAGTCTCCAAATCCCTGACACAATTTCAGAAGGCTCCTCTGCCCTTACCTAGAATAAAAAGCTGCCTCTAGGAGTCACTCCAAGTGAGCTTCATTACTCACTTCACTGCAAGACCACTACATTGACAAGACATCCAAACATTCTATGGAAATGAAATGCTTCATTATGAAGCATTTTCTGGACACGACATTCCAAAAAAGAGATTGCACACTTATTTGAGTTAAGACAAAGCAGTCTAAGGCATTCCTGTGATAATTAAGGAGCTGGACTGTGTTGTAGGAGTGCTGCACTGCCAGATGCCAACTACCCAAAGGGCTCACTTTGGAAAGTATTTGCAATAACTTTTTGAAATGCCAAATTTGAAAAAGAACCATAATGAAGAGTACATATAGGCTCAGGCTCGTCTTATTTGAAGTCTTGTTTCAGCTACTGCTATTGATGTACTGCCATATTCATGCCATGGCCACAACATTATCTGCAGCAGTGGGGGACATTTTGGTAAGCAGTTATAGTGCTCACTGACAGAATTACCTCAGTTGAAGTGCAGGTTACACTGCACAGCTCAGCAACCACAGATACTCATATCATCCTCCACCTACTGCTTGTGCTTTAATAGCAAGGGCAGCCACTTAGTGCTCTAGGGTCTAATAGCATTACAAGAATTACAATTTTAATTAGAGATTTTACAGAGCACCTAAAAGGTCCCCCTCACACCAATCACAGGTATGAATGGACAGAGCTCAGAAGGACAGGAACACATGATGGGTTTCAGGGTGTCCAGCAGCCCCACTTGTTCCTGGAAAGCACAAGGAGGCTCAGGGAGGTGGCACACACCAGGAGAGCCAGGCCTGCAAAATGAAAATGTGCCCAAGCAATCTATTTTTTTTTTTTTTTAGAGATGACAGCCAAGATCAAGAGTTCAAGACCTGTGTAATTGCTTGATGACATTCCAGAGGCCTGGCTCAGCCACTGGAGATTGCATGGGAGAGTTATCGGGTTTACACAGTAAACTGACAAGTTTTTAATAAATAGGATGAAGAAATTTAGCCCTAATTTCTTACTGAAACAACAGCTTAATAGAAACAAAACATATATTCTCATATCAGCTTTGGAGAACAATATCACCTTTTTCTGCAGAAATTAAAAAAAAAAAAAACAAAACAGGGTTTTATTTTTCTTTAAGATATCTGCTCTTGCAGTGAGCTAAGATCTCTGGAGAAACATTGGATGAATAAATCATTATCCAATAGAAAACCTGCTTATGGAAATTAGTTAACTTTATAGAAACTTTTATGACAGCAGATTTGCTCTTCAACAAAAGCATCCTGAATTTGATTTATTTAGGTAATCTGTATTTATTACAGTTTCTTTGGTTTGTCATTTAAATGAAACAACAGTTCTAGCCACTTACACTTTCTTTATGATTGAGGGTATTCAGAAGCATTGACTTAAGTTTACTTTCTTTTTGCTGTACCAAATCTAAACTTTACTCTGGTCTGTAACAGTAGTTGAATATAGTCAGAAAGCAAGATTGTATCAAGGAGTATGTGACAGACAATAAAACAATTAACATCCATCCAATTTTAGAGGTCTCCAAATTTTAACTGTTAAATTAGTATTGTTAAGAGTCTGAGTTTCATGTGTGAATGCAAAAGAGATAGCTTAATACACAACTATTATTTGAAAATTTTGTCAATAGTTGGATAAAATGCCATCTGTAAAGTTGTTACCATAAGGACTGAAGGTGACTAAAAAAAAAATGGAATGGTAAATAGTAGAATGCCACAAAGAAAAAAAAAATCACAACAGAACCTAGGACAATACATGGCTAAACAGAGCCAAGGTAACAAATGAAACACTGTGGAACACACTGAGTAGAAAACTATCTACGAAAAGGCAGCTCTTTGGCTCAAGATGAGAGTCAGAAAAGTAACTACCAGAATAACCACATGGCCTGCCATGCAAAGCCCCAGTTCCTCATAAATCAGTGTGCTAACAGACCACTGTTATCTGTTGCATAGCACAGTTTTCAAGGGAAGAGGTCTCACAGTGGAGAGTTTGAACGAGTGCTGTCCCTTAACAGCTGCCTTGAGTCCTGCACTCCAGTCAGTCAGTCTCTGAACAACAAATGCCATGGGACAGGGAAACAAGTCAATACAGAAACATAAGGAGGGAAGAGATGAAGTTTAACTTGTGAACAAAATACAGAGAAAGTGTGATTTTTCATCCCTTACCCCTGGCTTTGCACTTGACACTAAACCAGAGAAGATCTGGATTGAAAGGAGAGACATTTACCATCAAAGCCACTAAATTACTATCTAATGCTGTCCCCAAGTCCACCACTATATCAAGCTTTCACTGAGCCCCAGAGGATGCAATCAAATGGAGACAGAGAAAGGAGATGATATCACCGTCTCCATCATGTTTTGCCAAACTTTAAGCACTGTATGTCACTCACATCCCTGCTACCAATGTTTCTCACACTTTCCTCCTTTGAGTTCCCTCTCTGCCTGCTTTCAAAGGACTCTAGCAAGATTGTATCTTTCCAAATACTGTTGTAGACCTGAGATCAAAACCACAGAGACAGCAAATCTTTAAATACCTCAGATGTTGGTACAGGGTTCCAATGTCTTGAAGTTTCTGATAACAGCAATCAATTGTGCCTATCTTTCTTCAGCAGCAAAGGTGCAGCTGGAGGCAGAATTTTCATAGCTATTTGCATGTATCAGACATTTAAAAATGGAAGAGAAAGCGCAGACTGACAGCTTGAGAAAGCTACACACTAAAGCAGAGAAACACTAAGATGTAAAGAGGTATTTCAATTTTGCACTTGTCTACAGAAAAAGCCTTGCTGGAATGCTACCTACAATTCTGATACCCAGCTTTTAATAAGAGTGTGGGAAAATCTGAAATGCTTAGAAAACAGCAAGAAAACTTAAGATCCTGAATGAAAAATTCAAAAAGTTACTTATCCTAGAAGTGTGATTAGAGGAGAATTCCATCATGGTGTAACAGAGAACTGCAGGGCAAGCAGAATTTGATGGTAAAGCCCTTCAATGTGGCAATTAAACAGAAGACAAGGCAGCAATAGTTGAACCTGAGTGTAGGCATATTCAGGTAAGTAAGAAGAGATACCTTTGCTATGGTAAGATGCATTAATAGCTTACCCAGGATTCTCCATCTCTGCACACTTTGAAATCCCAGTTGAATAGGTTTAAACACAGTACTTAGACTTATTCAACAAAGGTGTTGGATAGAAAACCAGTATGCAGGTGAGTTCAAAGGCTCACAAAGGTCAGGCTAAATAACCACAGTAATCATTTATGACCTTAATATATACCATTCCGTGCGTATTTCTCACCTTAATTCTAAGACACGGTCAGAAAAGTTACAAACTAAATTAGCTCTTTTACATTCAGTGACATGGCCATATGTCCCTATGTTTTCCATGCCAAAAATGCAGACATTTGCTTAAAAATCTGTTTTCTAACTGTACATACAAGCTGAATTACCCTACTTGCTGTATGTGCTCATCCTAATTAGCATCACATGACATGGTCCACACAAAAAAAAAATCCATGCATGACTTTCATGATCTGAAAATGTGTAAAATATGAAAAAAATAGCAAGTCTAGGAAAGTTACAGCAAAATTCTGACCTGGAGTATTAAAGTATTGAATGACTGTTAATCATCATCTGCCCATTTGTCACTCCTAAGTATAAATGCAGGAATTAATTATAAGAACAAATTTTGGAAAGATCATGACAAAATATGTACATTGCAATGAATTACTCCTATCACTTCCAAATGTGCATATGCTCTAACATATCTCATAAACCTTTATTAATTTAAAATTGCATATTTAGACAGCCAAGAAATTCATGGATGAAAATCCCACTGAGAACTTTTGAAGTCACTATTTTGAAAGTTGGTGGAGTCTGAGCATCCTTGGACACCACTACTAATTATTTGCTCTGTTCTTACACTCATTTGACACTGGTGATGTTGTTTTCCCTTTGGGAAAAAAGGATACTGGTCTAGCTGGACTTTTAGGTTGACTTTACACAGTCTTCTGTTCTTATGCTCAAATGTCTCAATCAGCTAATCTATAAGGGCACAGACACATGTTAAAGTGTTACTGCTCTATCTTCCCCAGCATTTGCCAACATCTTGTGCAGCTATTTATGTAAACAATATTTTTGCATGTATCTTACAAGCTCTTTTTCCATTTACTCTGTTAATATCATAGGAGCCATATCAAGACCTGCTAAAACATATATATATATAAATTGTATCTATGAAGAAGCAGCATGTATTATGTCAAAAGAAAACAATGCTAAAATTAAAAAAAAAAAAAAAAAAAAAAAAGGCATGTCTTGTAAAGGCCATTTTTCATTAACCTGAAGAAAAAGAAATGCAAAATAACTGGAAGACACAACTTCCAATAATATTTTTAAACAGGTAAAAGTTTATCTTAACATTCAATTTTGTAGTAAAGACTAAGGGGGCTTTTGGCATTAAAAAAAAAAAATCTTGTGAAATTGATGAATAGATGAATAATGGAATAAGGAAATATATCCACTGAATGTTCCTCTAAACTGTGTCTACAGATTTGCATCACAATTTTGGAAAAGATTGCAGAAACTAGTATCAACCCCAATTTTTATCTTTTCTTTTTCAACTCCCAGAACTGTACTTGTTCTGAACACAAGAGAGTGAATTAAATTAAGCTTCCCTCAATACCCACTCACACAGAACTGCAGTCTTTCCTTTGCCTACCTGCAGACAAGGTCTATACAAACTAACATCCACTCTAAGTCAGTACTGTCCAGAAACAGGTGAAAAAGTCCCAAACTGACAAAAGTTGCAGACATATTTAGTCATTCAAGGGTTTGGAAGAATTGGAGAGAAGAAAAATTTAAACGTTGAGAAGTCTGAATTAGGTCAGTATTATCTGGAACTCAGAAACCAAGCCATGCCTAAAATCTATACAGCCAGGGAAGTTTAGAGGATGAATATGGACAAAGCCAGGAAGAGGGAGTCTGAACACAGCATATTTTAAAGGCTATCTTGTGGTTTTAGCAAGTCATCAGCATTGTGCCTCCTCTTGGTATATATCTTAATTCAGCAAGCTAAAGCAGAATTCAGAAAAATACACCTTATAACAAATTATCCAGGTCATATTAGCATTTATATAGGCAAGGCATCTAGGGATGAATAAAGCCAAATTAGTTAAATCTAACATTGATGTAATTCTCCCTGTGAGAGACAATATGTTTGTTTTTCCTTTGGATTGCAGTGATTCTGGGGCATTTTGATGTTATTATTTGCAACATGACAAAACAGGATTTTACCTGTTATCCCACACATGGTAGAACATGGATGTTTGTAGGAATATTTGCATCCTGTGCTATTTGGAAATATTTACAACCTGCTTTTTTGTGCTCATTAGTGGAATGCTTAACTTTAGGCCAGACATCTTCACAGTACAAAAATTTAACAAACAAGTCTCGCTGAATTCATTTGGAACAGCAAAAAGGCACGGAAAAAATCTGGTAGCATATCAAAAACTGTAACAAAGTGTTTTATCTTCAGAGATTGATTTCTCTTATGGCTTTAACTCACATAAATCACAAAGCAGTACCTTGTTTGAGCTGAAGTCAGTCAGTCTCTGGTTGACTCTTCCATACACTGCTTTCTTCTCATCTACAAAAAAAAAAAAAAAAAAAAAAAAAAGAATCTTTTATTAAAGCATGTCACTTGAGGACTGTAAGAGGTATGTTAGTTAATGCTAGGTACCATAGCAATTTTTTCTTTTCCATAGTTTTTGCATTGTTGAGAACACCAATATCTATACTTTAAAAGCTGCAAATAAACCAAGTGTAAAAGGAACTTGGAAAAAGATACCTAGTGAGCAATCTCAGGAAAGGGAAAACTAAAAAAACCTTGCACAATGCTTCTAAAATAACGCAAGCATGCATTGCCATTCCTTTTCTGTACAGAAGAATTTAGGGATATGCTATAATACCAACTAGAGAAGCAGATTTCTTTATTTGAGCACAGTTTTAATTATGTTAACAAAACCAGGAGCAAAACCAGCAGAGGTATAGCCTCAAACAAATTTTTGTACTATAGAACTTCAGGAGTTCATCAAAATTAATCTCTTCTCTTCTGAAATAGCTGCTATCCCCAAAGGTCAATAACTCCATATTATTGTCACTACTAACTTCAACGAAGCCAGATTTTCTCTAAGTAGCACCAATAAGCCCTACTTACACCAGTTTAGAATGATACAAGTAAAAAGCACCTCGTCTTAATTTTGCAGTGGGGCAACACACGGAGTATTCAAAAAAATCACCTCTTCTCCACATTTACAAAAGAAAATAAATGAAGCTAAAGCCTCTAAACAAGATGAAATGCCTAAACACACACAGTCAGTGAAAAGCAAAGGAAGAAGAGAAAATGTTTAGGATGAATTGCACCGCTGATGAGGTTTTGGTTGTAATTTGCAAAGAGAGTCAATAGACTGGAGCACTACTTTCCTTCCTTTCCATACTTCTTCTCTAGCCTTTCTTAAGCACCAGTTAATCCAGAAAAAGTGGCCTGAAACTGCGTTATGGAAAGCTCTGGAAGACATCATCCATATCTATTTTGGCCAAACCCTTTGGAAGTTCACATTTGCATTATATTCTCATCAGTCTCACAGTGTCTTAACCACTTCCATGGCTTTCAACGTGGAATTTGAATGTGCTACTACAGAACATCCAGAGTCCCCCTCCAGTTCAGCAACAGGTGCTGTGATTGTGAGAAGATCAATAGGCCTCCAAAGTGAGTAACAGAAATAAAGTGACTCTAACAAAGGATATAGTAACTTTGTCTTGTCCTGACTGGCTGCTTCGAGGTCTCCAACTGATCCAACATAACCAAAGGCATTCAGTCTTGGAAAAGGAGACAAACCTCCCCACTGTAATCTGATTGGAAAACAAAGACAAGAGAACATTTTCTCCTGACCTGTGATGGATACTGCTGATGAAATCCATACCCTGAGAAATGTAGCCTTACAGCAATGCTAATGTTTTTCAGTGGAAAGTAAAGCCAGGCAGAATTGAGATGTTTTTTCATATTTTACTGAGAATTCAAAAATCTGCTCACTACAGTGGGGAAAAAAAAAAAAAAAAAATCATGTTTCTTTGCAGCATTTTTCTCAGGAATAGGCAGCTCTACCACTGTGATGTCTTAAGCAAGCAGGCAGGAAAAACTGAATTGCCAATCAGTATGTTCACATAGACTGGTTCTGAAATTCAACTCCTACTGAAGAAGCCAAAGGACAAAGCCAGAACAGTAAATAACCCCTTGGGCCATCAGCAAGAGGCCACAAAAATAAAAACTAGGTTTCTGCAAGTTGGATCTTCACAGGCCAGTAACAGCCAGTGGCACGACTAGTTCTGGCAAACACAGCAGGGAGCAGGGGGTGGGGGTCAGTCCACACAAGCAGGAATAAAGTTTTTGCTACGACCTTTCTGCAAGTGTTTTCAAGCATCTCACATTTTTCTTGTCCACCTGCAACTATTGTTGAAATTAATCTACTCTTTTGGAAAGAGTATTATGAGACCGAATTTCTCTTGTTTCACCAGAAGTGAAGACATTTAAATTCCTATATTCCTTATGGAAATTTCTATTCTCTTCATGTAATTTTACAGACAAGACCAGAGACCTGCCAATATTCTATTTTATGTCCTGGCACAGCTAATAATTGTAGTGCATCATACATTTTTCTGAGACCAGAACTCTGTTATTAAAGCACTGAGATGCAGCTCCACTTCAATTTGAGCTGTCAACCACAAACAGATACAAACATCTTTGAACCAGTAGCATCCACAACTCTCAAATTCTAGAAGAAAGGAGAATGAGCTTGCAACAGGCAGATTCCTTGAGCTCAGCTGATTGCATTACTATTTTTATTGACAAAACAAGATTAGTAGATGGAGGCCCTCAGCAGATTTAAAATATATGGCTTTTAGAGATTCAAAACTGTGTTGCATAAATTTCCTCTCAATTAATTCTTTTCAGGTTGGAGTTGAGGGCTACCCTACAAATTACAAAATAGCTTAAGTAGTGCAAACAGAATATAACATTACATGACAAGTGACTGAGCTTTGGAGGCATTATTGTTAGCCTGATTTAATACTTCTAATAATGATCAGGAAGAAAGTAAACAGCATGGTAATGAAATCTCCAGATTAGAGGGATTAGAAACAAGAGCAGAAATTACCAGTAAAATGTAATTTGGAAAGTCGTAGGCTAAGACATCTGGAACACAGTAATTTAAAAAGCTGATCTACACATTTTCCATATTAGGGAAAGCTGGAAGTGTGTGTGTGTGTGTGTGTATATATATATGACTAGATACAGACAGAAATTCTCTGACTCCAGGAAATCTCATAGGACTAACAGAAAACTACTGTTTTCCGGTAGGGAAACCTGTTCATTTTCAAGAAAGCATTTGAAAAATTTTCAAAACCAATTTGGTTCATCAAAGAAATGTTACATAATACTCAGCTTGCCTTTAATACTGAAGGAAAATGATGCCATGAAACTGGCATCATAATACAGATTAAACTTCACCCCATGCCCCAGTTTATGTCTGAACTCTGTTAAATTTCCAGGCTCCAGCAGTGAAGCCACATGAGGCTTCCTTATTAGTGCATTGATTTTAAAGGGTATAACTTGAAAGTTACCAATGACTCAGGAGTTCAGAGGAAAACAATGAAGAGGATAAAACAAAACACAGAGTCAGCAGTTTGCCAATAGGATTAAAAGAATCTGGACATATTTCTGATGGCTACAGGATACCTCACAGAGTGGACCAGCTTGTGGCTGTATGGAGGGACTCCCAGTACCAGAAAATCATAAAACAACTATTTCCCAAAACTAATTAAGGCATGGCAAATTTTCAAAAAAAATTAATCTATTTCATTGTATGATATTCTTGACTAAAAAATACTGTCCCAAGTAAAGATGCAACATTTTCAAGCATGAGTCAACCAACTCAAAATGAATGTTTACGACAGGATGTCTGTCACTAGCACTTTAGCTGATTGATTTCATAGGTCTGTCCATTAATAAATTAAATCTTGCAAAGACATTGATTTACTTATTGACTAATATATCTTTAATAATAAAAGGTATTTATCTGCCTAGTGAAATGTCTTGGCTCTTTAGTCTTTAAAATACACATTATTCCCATTCACACTGAAGTAACAAGGAACAGTAAAATCTAAATGTAAAGACAGAAATAGATATAGAATAGAGTTCTCCTTGTGTTATAAATCGCATAAGAAGGATCAAAGGTAACACAGAGCAGTTTCAAACACTGCACATAGGCAGACACACCAACATAAAACTTCCACTGCCTCAAGCATCTGAACACAACCAGCTTTTTCTCTCCTCCACCTTGCTGTACTTCTTGAAGCTTGATTTTAACTGTTTCACATTTCCTGCTTTTTGGTTTACCTATTCTAAGTGTAACTGAAAAGGTGAATGGAGACAAATTGTCAGCTGGCAGAAGCAGTAATTCCACAAGTTAGTGCAGACTCCAAATCACTGGCACTGGCACGGTGATAGAAACAGAGGTAAAGTAATTTAACTCCATAGCCTAAGCCATGGTGTAGTAAAATCTCATGAACAAAACAAGCAAATAGGAAAGCAAAGCTGAAATGAGAACTGCTACATAAATCTGCTGGGTTTTGCAGTTAAAGCAAAATAGAAGTCACAGAGAACAGTCCATCCAAAAAAAGAAAAAGGTGAAATGATGCAGAGTCACCTTTACATGTTGAAACAAAGCACTATATATACCTACTCAACTGCTCTTCCTTCTGAAACCTGACTCTGCACCTGACTACATGGACATGCTCTAATTCACATACTAAAATCAAGGCTGTTGGCTTAGCTGGGAGTCAAATCACTCAGAGATGTCACTGCAGTGCTGAGCATTTTTAATTCTTACCCTTAATTCACCTCCACATAGTTATTTGTACTGGTTGCCATGAGATCATGATTAAACTAGGCAGAGCAATCAAACTTCACAGCACAAGACCTCCAGTTTCTCTTAAGCCATTGAGGGCAGATTCTTTTTGTGCCAAAAGGAATACGTGGAAAAAAACCAATTAGCATCTCTAGGTTAAAAACCAAGTTCTGTTTCAAAAAGCATTTTAGGCCAAAAAAAGGGAATAAGAAGAGATTTCTGTGCTTGTAAATAACATGATTTAAACTGATAAAACAAAAATATTCAAGAGAAGCTACACTAACTCAAGTAATAAAACCATTTGTAATACCTTGAGGCAACAAGGATCCTGTTTGGATGAAGGTCACTTGAATTATTGTGGCATAAGAACACAACTCCTGTATGAGTTTGGGGGGAAAAAAATGTACAACCAAAAGCAAAAAAATTACTCATAGAAACCAGTTGTTTATAGTGTGTTATAACTTTTGAATGCAATGCTCAGTTTGAGAATGGAACAGGACTCTGAGTTGTGTCTGCAACATGGAAATATGACAAATCTGAAGCGATGAAAGAATGGCCAAGAGGCTGGTTGAATTCAGAAAATCAGCAGTAAACAGATACCCTCCTCATGTTGTAAAAGTCCTTTCAATAGAGGGGTTAAAAAAACCTCCACATTTGAGACTCCTGAGGTTGCATTTCCAATTATAAAGAAACCTTGCATTTATCAGGAATCTAGTCAACACCAGTGATAATCAGCTATTTTCTCTTTCCCTCTCTGTGCATCAGCTTATCAGTACAGTTTTGACTACAGTGCCAAGTGTTTTAGATGTTTTGGCTTTTGTCATCTAGTGCTTACCAGCTACTGGAGCTGAGGTTCCCAGATGGTCTCAGCTCCTTGGAGAAATCCAGGCCAGGAACTAAGTTGTAAAGTCAAAATGGGAGGTGAACTTCTGAAACTCCAAAGGTTACACTCACAAAAAAACTTCCAAAGAAAGTAAAGTTTCATTTGCTGTGACTGATTGGATTTTGTCTCCTGAGCAAAAAGTTTAAAAATGTTTCTTTTTTTCATGCACATTCTCAAGCAAGTGCATTGTAAAGGGACCTGGGACAAGGGCTAAAAACTGACCAGTGGCATGTACTGAAGCACATGCCCTGCACACATTACAGTTTTAGAACACATTAAGTTTTGCATTGTAGGTTAAACACTCTGTAATTACATCTTTTATCCTATTTTAAATCACTTTCATATTCAATAACAAATCAAGGGCATGGCATTGTGCCATCTCTTCATAAGCACAGTCCTTTTGCCTTTAAGAAGAAAAGAGAAGTGAATGTGTCAAAGCCACATGGTTTCTTACCTACAACCTAGTGATTTATTTCCTCAAGAAAAATAGAGCAGACAGGAAAGGATGATCTATTGCAATGTGCTCCAGCAAGCTGTTACAGCAGTGCCCCAAGTAGCACTGACCTGTACTTGGTCACACCAGGTCTGTTATCCCTGCCCTCAGAGTGAGCCACATCTCTACAAAGAGTATGCCTGGAGTACAGGAGGCACTTTGACACAGGGTAGAGGAATTGCACCTGCTATTTCTGCCCATCTGCCATGCAGAGAACTGGACCAACCCAGGCCCCCCACTGAAATAAATCTGGCATTGCAATACAGGGAGAAAAGAATTTGACCAGACTTAAAGAAACCATGGAAGAAACATTGTCTGCTTGCTTTCCAGCATCCAAGAATAATTTGGGCAAGATTCAAGGCTAATAATTTGAGAATAGTCTCTGAATTACATGGAAATACCTCTACAAGAACAGTTAAGAGGAGCAGATGGAATGTGAAGATGCCCCTAACATCTGAACACAAGATACTTGCTTAATTTTAAGAGTGAACCTAATTTATATTTCAGTTGTCCCTCTAAACTTGCTCCGCCTGCCATAAAAGATGTGATTCCACAGAAAACACCCACACTTTAGATCTTTGTCCCTTGAAAAAAATACACACATCACTATCCAAATTCTCCAAGGGAGACCAGGCAAAAGAAACTATTATCGCACTTTTCCCACTAATTCCTCCCCACTGCAATGATAGATGGGGTGTTCCCTCCCACCCCCTTCAGCTTTACTGTATGAGAACTAATACAAAGACTAAATTGAAGGGAGCTGGTGGGAGGATAAGTTGTGGCAATGACAGGCAGGTGCACATGTTATCCCCAGAAAGCTCTGCACAAACAGCTTGATAAGGGCTGCTCACCATGGCATTGATATTCTGTCAAAACAACTATCTGTACCACAATAAGAACTCAAAATCTTTTATGAATGAGATCTATCTAAAAGACCCTGCACAGAGGCCCTTATGTAGTTCTTTCCTGCACAGAGATTTATGAGTGCAGATTTGTGACTATTGATTTACTGTAACCTTGTGATCCCAGGCTGTGATCCCATTAGCTCTGGGAAAGGCAGGAGTGAGGCCCTGTTGCTGCTGTGTGGGGGCCTTCTAGGCAACCTCTGCTTCAGGCAAGTGTATTGGCATGACAACAGATGGATAGTCTTGAGCCCTATGCTGAGTAAATAAATGCAAAAGGTTGCCATGGAGTAGATCTGCAAAGAGATGAAAGTCATTGATACCTACAACCTCTATGCATATTTTGGGGAGAGAACTATCTGTCCTACTCAAATTCCAGAACAAAAGTTCTGCTTTGAAAAATGTCCTCTCAATACAAGGAATGTTTCCTGCTTATTGCTTCAT
This sequence comes from Hafferia zeledoni, assembly GCA_035583235.1. Classification (NCBI taxonomy): domain Eukaryota; kingdom Metazoa; phylum Chordata; class Aves; order Passeriformes; family Thamnophilidae; genus Hafferia; species Hafferia zeledoni. Next base: position 7,289,865 of record JAWWEV010000169.1, on the reverse strand, counting down.
CACGTTGTGTTGCAGGTTAAAGCTGAATAGCTATTAGGAGTCAGGTTCATAAATCTGAGGCCATAATTGCACAATTACCAGACAAGGGCATTACACCAGGCTGGGGTGAGGAAAGGGGAAAAGAAGTCTAACTTAAATTACAGACTTTGTGACACTCAATTTAGTAACTTGTAAAGAAAGTAGAGCTCGAGCTCTGTTGAGAACTGATACTTGGTTATCTGATGTGGAACAGGGCTCTAACCCTTCCCAAAGAAGGAAAATAAGTACTGTATTATGAGGTCACTACAAACCATTTGGAGACATCCTACCTGAATCAAGCAGCAGATGACAAATTCTAGCCAGAAACTCACAGAGTCCCCTCATTGCTCCTTCAAAAAGTTTAGACCTCTGCTCAGTGACTCAGCATTTTTCAGAATGAACACACCTGTAGGTAATTACTTGAAATCAATTCTACAGGAGCATTCATTTACCTGACATCAGCTGTCTGTGAAAAGAACGTCTAAAACTCAAGCAGCTCGTTTCATTTATGACATTACAACTATAAAAGTATTTCTGTTTTGCCACAGGAAGGAAGCAGGTCTACAGACATTGATCCTTTTATGCATCAGGTTTTGAACTACCCAACAAAACATCCAAAAATAAACCAAGTTCCACTGAATGGATTTTACTCACAGCATTGCAGGTAGTGAAATATTATTGCCTATCACTGTTTGTTCCACTTTCATTCGTCATGTATTAGACACAAGGCAGTTTAAGACAATATATAGCCGGTATTTTATATACAGAAACACCTTCTCTCAAGTGTAAATTGGCATAGTGGTCTCATTGAAAAGGCTTTCATGAATGCACACAAGCTGGAAATCTGGCCCGTAGGCTCCAAAGCAATTGAAACACAGAAGGGCACTTAGAAATGAAAGGTGGTTTCTAGAAAAGAAAGTAAAGCATTTTCTTGCATACTAGAGCAGAGCAAGCTCTAAATTAATGATGTGCATTACTTCCGGGGATTTAGCAGCTCCTTAACTCACCTTTTTAATGCTTATCAGTACCCTCTTGACCACAATAGGCACTTGTGAGCACTAGAAAGGAAGTAGAGGGTAATGAACTCCGGAGCAGCAAAAAGGCAGTGAGGTTGCATTTGAATCTCTTGGTTTCCATCTGCTGCAACACTAAATCAAAAGAAATGGATTCTCTGTTCGGTGGCATTTGCCTAACTTTTATTCTTTGTCTATAAGCCATTAACTACCTTTTAACCCACATTAATACTTTTTTCTGGTTTTGAGCCTTTTAAGAACAGTTTCTGTCTTTTTCCCATCCACCAGCCTTCTATGAATTCTTGAAAAGGAGTCTCTATCCACAAGGAAATAAAGCAGAAGGGAAAAGATGAGATTGATTAGGCCACAGACTTAGACTTATCCCTGCCTGGTCAGAGCAAGATGATAGAATTTCAAGGTCTCAGCTACTTTGGGTCACAAAGGTGGTATAGAGGCCTGGAGTACCTGAAGGTAAAAACCAAAAGCAAACACACAAAAAACAAACAAAACCAAACCAAAACATGAGAAGCATTTATTGGAGATGAGACTGTATGGTGACCTATGGATTTCTGTAAGTATCACTATCAGAAAAACATGCCATAGGAATCAGCTACAAATCTCCAGTCCAAGACTGGAAAACCAGGCTCTTAATCACTAGCAAAAACAAGCTTCCTGCTGAGCAAGGGAAGCACATCCCCTCCTGTGCAAGTTGGTCCTTGTATCTTTCTGCCAACCCCGTTAATTACCAGCTGAGAGCAGACTTGAGACAATGCCAATGTGGGATGTACTGCAATTACTAGAGGAGGGGCTCCTCTGAGATTCCTATTACTAAGGACTCTCACCTTTCTTCCTTTATTTCATCCTGCCTAACTACCTTGTTCTAATTTATAGCTTTGCAGCAGCAACACTGTAGTTAAAACAGAAATGGCACTTCCACTCTAAACCTCTATTTTATTCCTTTCATTTGAGTTCATTACTTCAGTTACCATAAAAATGTGCTTCCTGGTAATCCCTGTCCTTCTCCACCTCCCTCTCAGCAAAAAATATTTGTCATTTGCCAAGGGCACTGGACAGCTGATCCCAGCCAGATCCTCGTTCATAGCCTGTAGATTTGTCTTCAATGACAGCTTCTGGAGGTAAAGCTCCTCGAGGATACTGCTGCATTGTTTGCCTAGCAAAGAATTAGAGTTTCCAAAGGGTGTAGGAGAATTTCTATTTATCCTATATACATGGAAGAAGGAAAGATGAGGGGCTTTGACCTCTGCCCTGACAGAACTTTACTCCTCTCCTTCTATTTTGAGGTTTCTTTGATCCCCAAAGAGATCCCCTGCAATTTTTTCCAGATACGCATCACAAGTCAGCATGTGTGACAGTTACATTAGAAGTCACACAGCCAGCAATCCTGGGCTGTATTGCTGTGAAGGCTCTTCAGAGAGAAATAGAGTATCTTCAGTCACAGTGCTGATCTCTTTTCTGTAGTGACCAGTGACAGGACCTGAGGAAATGGCCTGAAGTTTTGTCAGGGAACATTTAGGTTGGATTTTAGAAAAAGATTTTCACCTAGAGAGTGATTGGCTGCTGGAACAGCTCCCAAGACAGTGGTCACAGCATCAAGCCTGACAGAGCTCAAGAAGCATTTGGCCAATACATTTGGGTACATGGTGTGACTCTTGCAAATGGTCCTGTGCAGAGATAACAGCTGAACAAAATCATCCTTGTGGGTCCCTTCCAACTGAGCATATTCTGTGACTATTGCACCAAAGAAAAAGCAAAGCAAGTTCACAAGTCTAAGACCTGCATGTTTCTCAAGTCCATTCAGCTACTTGATTAAAGATCATTGAAGCAACAGAGACAGGGCAGAGCAAGTTTTATTTCTATAAAACCATGTGCTCTGTCAAGAGGCTTGTGGGGGTGATAAAGCAAGGGCTACTGAAGCTCCACAAAGGATAACTGCCCCACCTCAAGTTATGGTGATGGGAATTTGTCAGTTTTATTAACAGGTTTTAATTTACATAAACATTAAATCCTACCTCATAGTTTCCCCAGCATTGTTTTAGATACCAAACCCACATTTGCTTATTAACCTAAGACTTCCAAAAGACAGCAATCCCTAAAGTTATTCTGCACAACTGTGTGCATGCACACAAGAAAAGCTGCAAAATGTGCTGCTCAGTGGAGAACAAATTGTTGTGCCAGCCTCCTCCAAACACAAAAGGAAAAACACCTTCAAAATTAAAAATAAATAATAACAAGTGTGGGGTGGAAATGACAGTTCTTCAAATATTTCTCCATGTTTTTTGGGGTTATTTTGGATGTCATGGCAGAAATGGGATATGAAGCAAGAATAGGTGTAAATCTTGGGGTCAGACTCAAATAGTGAACACAAGGCACTTCACCAGTGGTAACCTATGTGCCCCACAGACCAGTAGGTAAAGCAGCTCTTCTTCCCTTTCCAGCCTCAACTTCCTATTCAGCCTGTGGGACTAAAAAAATTTCTGCTTCGCAGTGCTAGCAGCCTTTGAACAAGAAGAAAAGCTGCCTTGAACTGATTATCTCCATCACAGATTTTGAATTGTCCTCTGATGCATCCGGTAATGGCCATTCTGTGGGATAGAATGGAAGATTGGATGGGCTATTGGGAAATTGAAGCAATTGTGAGGGAACAGAAATATTACAGAAGCTTTTTGGTAGGACTTGGCTCACACATGGTTGTTCAGAGTGCAAGGGAAAAACAGCAACATGTTCTGCTGATTGTTTCTGCCCACTCCTCCTCTTCCTTTTATTTTTGTTTATGAAAATTTAGAATCTCATTGTTTAACAACTGGATTAAGCTGATTAAAAATAGGTCAGATGAGAGGATTTTAAAATTTGCTGACTACTGCATCAGTTCAGTGAGCACTGTGCATAATGGTCATACTATGTAAAAATCAATAAATAATTGCAGCATAATACAGCCTATTAATGACTTAAATTATAGGTGATGTTTTGCAGCATTTAACTGGTCTTCAGGACACCTTTTTCTTGTTTTTCTTTGGATTTTGAGGGGCAAAAGCAAATATGAATGCAATTCTGAAAATCACAAATTTTGCCATCAGAGCTTCTGAGACTACCCTTTGTGCATCATAGATGATGTAGCCTCTGGCATCTCCAAATTAAAAGGAGACACTGCTTTTCTTCAGCTTTAGTGGGGTGTACAAGGCAATTTTCATCAACTCAGTGTCCTTTGGCTCTAAGAATGGAAATGGGACATTGATCTTCCCATCCTGTTCAGTAGAGGAAATGGCCTTTCCACAGGGTCTTGATTAAAACATATTTCCATCACAGAAAGTTCTGCAAAGTTGAAGAAATATATTTCAGAGCTTATTTTTAGGATTATTTATAAAAATAGCATCCTCTTTCAAACAAATTAAAAGAAACTCCACTTCTTTCCACTGCACCCCAAGGAAGGTTTTGGAGTTGTCTGGCTTGGGTAAGACACGAGAGAAGTAGCAGCTGTCTCACTGCTGCCTGTGCTGATTCAAGCTGTGACATTGCAGTGACAGGAACATTCCTGCAGCCCAGAATCTGCAGTTCAAAGGTGGCTGGTTTGTGTTCTGAAAGAGGTTGTAACAACTGGAAGCAAGAGGCAGTCTCAGAAATTCTTAAAACCCCTCAGACAAACATCCTTCAAGGAAAAAGTCACATTTACATTCCCTAGCAAAACTTCCACAAAATGTCCCTAATTCCAGTGAGAATTTATTACTTCTACCAAAATGGCTCAGTCACAGATTCAGTTTATTCCTGACAGAAGCAGAACACAAGCTGGCAGGAAAAGCAGAATAGAGAAAGAAGAACACCACTGACTGCAGTCTCTGTTGGTGGTATTTTTGCCAGGTAAGAATCACTGCAAAACAGTCTAATTTACAGAATACAATTGACCTAAGCCATAAATGATTTTTCTATGGAAGACTTCAGCTCCAGGATAATATTAAGGCGCTCACTCCCTTAAGTGTTCTGAACTAACTAAATTTTCACTGGAGAGCCAGATACTAATTTACCTCTGCTGCAAGATACTGAGGAGACATGAGAATTAAAGAAGCAATGTGGCCAATGAAGAAAAGGGGAAAAGAGGAAGAATTCTATCTGTATCCTGAAATAGCAAAGATCTAATAAATATCTATTAAAGGAACCCAACAGCAAACCTTACATGTGACACCTGAATATATAAAGGTCCTTGTCCTCAGTTTGACATGAGAGGGAAATCCACCATGGGCAAACATTTGCCACCACATCCCCCCACCCCCAGCAGCACCAGGCACTTGACATGTTTGTTGAGCTATTCTGCAGCAGAGATGATATTGTAGCTACGGGAAGGAAACCTGTTATGTATCATGTCAGTGCTGGAGTTGTGCTGCCCAGGATTTTTTTTTCTTAAGAGATTTTTAAGGGTCTCCTGAGGTACATTGCATTTATGGACAGGTTTCACTTGCTTCAGATTTGACTCGACCTGTTTATATTTACAAGCTACTTTTATTCCCATCTCTGCACTGCAGCCCACTGTCTCTAAATTACCAAGGTAACAAGATTCTTTAATATTCACAATTTGGTTCCACCAGTTGTTACAGTCTGTTTTTCATTCCTGCTGTCACAGTCTCTTTGGCTTCTCCCTAACACTCCTATTTCCATCTTCTATCCAGTACCAAATATTTTTTTTTTAATAAATATTAAACAGAAAAAAATGCAAGAAAATTTACATCACTCACATGGCAGAAGTTTCTGATGATTTATGGAGTTAATACCAGAAACCCAGAGATTTAGCTTTAGAAGTGATTCCCTATCTAGCTCCAGAAGCAGAGGTAGCAATGTCCACATTGCCTGATCACTGAAGAAACCAGACCCCAGCAAATATATTGTGATAACACATTTTTGTCCACCAATCTTCCAAAAAAACAAGTCTCTCAGATAACCGCAGCCAAAGAATATCCCTCCCTGCCCAGTCAAAAGTGAGCTGAAACAGCAGCAGGCAAGTACCATCAGCTCAAGACAAGTGCAAACCTCCTCACAACTTCCATGTCAGCTGATTCACTACCTCGGGGATCCACTGACTGGGTCTCCTGCCCCTTTGTTGAATTCTGCAGAAGTACCTTGCAAGGATTTTTCCAGATAGGAAAGAAGAAAGCAAACAACCCAAACCCATTGGAGTTAACATAAGGGAAATTCATGATTGACTCTATCTAGTAAACAGTCACTTTTTAAGTGACTCTTAGGCATGCAGGGCAACGAGACTTCTAGATCAGGGTATTCCTGCCTTTGGGTGGGAGCCAAGAAAAGAAGGGAGTTGTCCAGAGAAGTCACCTCAGACACCTGTAAGGGAACAGTCCTGAAGGTTTGGAGGAAACTCTCAGCTTCGTACTGGTTTTGTTAATGTAATTCTAACAAAGTCTGAGAGATCCCCTGACAAGCTCCACTATCAGAGCTCACAAGGGAGCCTTCCATGAAGGAAAAAAAAAAAAAAAAAGCATCCTTCTCTGAAGCCAAACACCCTTTTCTGATCCTTTGATCAAAGACCTTGCACTCTTCATTTGAAACCCCCAGTAAAACAACACCAAATATCAAGAAAAAAAAAAAAAAGAAAAAAGGGTACCCACAGCTTTTCATTAAATAAAAAGTTAAAAATAAATCATTCTAGTCCTTTCCCTTCCTTGCCAATACCGTTTATAATGCTAATGTGTCCCTATTTCCTGACTGAATTCTTTAAGGGGGAAAAAACAAGGAATGTACACATTCAAGTAATAGGATGCCTTTGTGAGTTCATTCAAAACGTGAATTTCTATTAAACAGCCAGGCCTTTTCCTTCATGCCACTGGAATGCCTGATTTAACTCAAACTGCTGCTGTCTACACTCACAAACAAATAAGTGATAATTCTCTTCCCTTTTAATAGCCATGTCTACCCACTGGCTCACAAGGGACTTGGTTACATGGCAAAAGCAGCAGTGCCACAATATTATAATGTATGCCAGGGCATTAGTCAAAATGTTGCAGATGACTTCCCCATCATTTCCATGTTCCTATAGAAGCATGCCATAATCTTTCTCCTCCTGCATCAGGCTGTAAAACAAGAACAGATTACTGTAATCCTTTTCCTCCCATGTCAAACAATGTAATCTCCTTGCTACGTCAGACGCAAATTTCTCTCCGTAAACATCAAGTCAAACTTACAAAGAAGTTGCTGCAGCCTTCATTGTATTGGTAAACAGTTATGTAAGCTACTCTTATATATATATATATATATTTAAGCACAAATACACTGATGGAAGACTGAAGTTCTCGGCTGCAATTCAACCTTTGGTTTCTTGCATTTATCAAGGACACAGCAGCACACTCCTTTCATATGAAATTTAGGAATCAATTATAGTCTGGTACACCACTGCCTGACACACGAGTGTCTCTGCTGTTCTCAACTTCAGAGACATCAGAGCATTTGAATTCTTTCAGAGCCCCTTGTGAAGATATTTGAATCATCTGAACATATAAACACAAGCAGCAAAATAAGTGGAGGAACAGGAGGCTGCCCAACACCCATCAGCACCACAGCTCCTAACCAGGTGGAAAATGCTCTGACTGGAATTAGAGACAACACCTTGGCCAGCAGACAGCACAGGCCTGTAGCTGAATTATAGCCTTGGCTGTGGCTTCAGAAGGCTGAACCTTTGGCCTCTGACCTTTTTTATCTTTTATTAAAACAGAGCTGGCACATCTCAGAAGCATTTTTATGAATTAAATTCAATCCTGCAAGGGTGGTTCAAATGTCAGACTGTAACAAGAGGAAGTGATTACATGACACAGTGAGCAACAAGCCCTTCTCTCATGATCTCAGCACCCAAAGTGGAGTAAATAGATACTCAGTTCCAGGGCAATGGTAAGATTGCAGTTCAAGACAGAAAGGTTTGCAAGACACTAAACTCATGCTTTGCAAAACAAAGGAGTAGTCTCCATAAACAGATCTCAGTATGGCAGAAACATTGGGTATTCTTCCCAGATACCTTCTACCTGCAGCACAGAACTGGGTAACATTAACCTCACTGAACCAAAGTATAATTAGACTAGGAAAATTAACATGTTCCCCCTGTTTTCTAGTTTGACGTTGTTGCATTACTTGCATTATTAAAAATATCAGCTAGTACAAATAGCTACTGCAGTCCCAAGGAAGTCGGGAATTGGGACAGGGGCTGTCAGAACACTATGTTAGCAGTTGTGTTGGGTCTGAGAAGATCCACGTAACTTGGAAACATTCCTGTGGGAGACATGCATTTGCAAACTACTCAAGGTGTACTGAGGATTACTAGAAGTTGCAAACCTGCAGAGCACCTTCATCTTTCTCTAGTCTTCCACTTCATCATGACTAATCTTGAAAAAATAAAACCAACAGGTGTCTTAGGACTTCTAGTAAAAAAGGCTCTCAAGTTTCAACAGAAGTTTTGCAGTCCTGGTGCACTTTTCAAATCAGACTGAACTGGAGGCACAGAGTCAAGGAAAGAAACAAATCAGGTGAATGGAGCACACCTTCCAAAGCATAGCAGAGGAAGAAAGAGTGTTTCAAATGAAAAGCCATCGCCTAGAAATAATAAATATAGACTTCATAAATTTATACATAAGTTTTAATAGATGTGAGACTTGTCCAAATAACATTCCACTTCCACAATAGGCACAATGTTGGACTCAAAACCAAAATACCTGTATCAAGGGATAACTACTGTCCTGCAACAACTGCTGAAAGAACAGAAGACTGTCTGTGTGCAAAGGACATGGCAGACTAAAGATTTTCATAACATACAGGTTGATGAAGGGGAACGAAACCAAAGAAAACATCTGGATTTCTGCAAGTGGTGCAAAATCCAGTAACTAACAATCTGACCCATGGAATTCAATTTCTACTAGGAAAAAAAGGCACAGAAGAGGAGACCACACTTTCCCTGAACTGGGGCTACTACAGGAAGGAATTGCTGGATACTGGACAATTTCCAGCTGGTATGAGAGTCTTAAATGCCATCTAGTGTCAGTAAAATGCAGAATTAGCTGGCAGTGGATCATGACCCAATAAAACAGTTGGTGTTTTGCTATTAGTTTCAACAAGGTAAAGATTACATCCATGGAATGATGATGTCCAACAGGACTACACTGAAAGACAGATATTTTCATAAATAGAACTGAACATGTTAACATGCAGGCAGCAAAAGTGCACCCCAGCCACTGCACACTCAAGCCCAGAATCAACCTTTAAAGCAGCTTTACCTCAAGGATTATAACTAAACTTTTTATACAACTTGTTCCTTAGGTATGCCTGTACTCCATATAAAGATGAGATCTGAACCTGCACCAGTTTTCTCCTTCCTCATAAAGATCCCAAAGGCAGATTCAGCAGTGGGGCTACATGACAGTCATGAGGTATTTTAACTGTGTCCCACTTCTGCAACATGCACTGTCAAATCAATTAAATTCAACAAAATTACATGACTTTTTTACCAGAAAAAGTAAGACTTCATAAATCTGCTTCAGTGGTGCTACTCACTGAAAGTTACTGGGGATCCAGTTTTTATGGATGTTTCTAGAGAGCAATTTCCTTGGGTCTTTTTTTGCACTTCACTTCCCCAGGAAAAGGTGACGGAGTGCAAATGTTAGATCAGAGTGCTTGTGGTTTAGAGTTCCTCAGATGACAGGTTCAATAAACATATCTCCAAACAGTGAACTGAAACAGAGCATGGAGAAGAACAGTGAGCTTATCTTCTGTCCTAGATCATTGATCATTACTACAGAACACTGCCTGGTTTTTTGCTGATTTGTTTTCAGGAATTTACACTTTATTAACTTTTTCAAAACTTGATCTTCAAATACTTAAAACTGAA
>JAWWEV010000169.1:7242685-7279850 GCA_035583235.1 Hafferia zeledoni | reverse complement strand
GGGGATCCAGTTTTTATGGATGTTTCTAGAGAGCAATTTCCTTGGGTCTTTTTTTGCACTTCACTTCCCCAGGAAAAAGTGAGGTAGTGCAAACATTAGATCAGAGTGCTTGTGGTCAGAGTTCCTCAGATGACAGGTTCAATAAACATATCTCTAAACAGTGCGCTGAAACAGAGTATGGAGAAGAACAGTGAGCTCATCTTCTGTCCTAGATCTTTGATCATTGCTACAGAAGACTGCCTGGCTTTTTGCTGATTTGTTTTCAGGAATTTACACTTTATTAACTTTTTCAAAACTTGATCTTCAAATACTTAAAACTGAAGAACTGTCCTTTAAGCCATTCATCATCCTTACTCTTAACTCAAGGGCAAACTTCTTTCAACAGACTGCTGCTGACTGAGTTTGAGACAACTGATTTCCTTTTTTTTTTTTTTTTTTAAAAAAGAGGGATCATTCATTATTCACACTTTTTCAGATGGCAGGGCTTTTGATCTTATCCTCTGGTTTTGTACAGCCATTTATTCCTGGGCTGGAATATATGCTGCAAGGATGCAGGACAAGGACCTGGCCTGTTTTGCTTTTGGAAAAAAAGAACAGAATTAAATTGTGTTGAAGAACAGATGCACCTTATGTTTTTATCAGAAGATAGTTCAGTGTTAAACTGATCCTAACTAGCTAATTCCAGTCAATTTCAATACAGTTATGGCAATAAGAAGTTGTGACAACTCTGGAAGTGAAGTTTTGTTTGCTTTGTAAGGTGACAGAGCTGTTTCAAACTGCTGAACAGTTTTGACCAACTTTGGTCCGTGGGCAGCAGTTTTTAAGAAAGGAAAAAAAAAAAAAAAGCTGCTGTCAGGTAAAAGGATACTGTCCATCTCTTATCAAATTGCTTTATTTTCTCTCCTGGCAGATCTGTGTAATGTGTTTTATAGTGTTAGTCCATACCATTCAAAGAAATCCTAGGGAAGCAAATGGTATTTCCATCTTCATTTTTACATCCAAAGAACATTAATGGGCCACTCTCACTTCTTGTTCCCCTACTCTCTACTTTTCTCTCAGTTTAAGAAGCCTTTGTAAGGGGAAAGATTTTTTTTTTCCTGGTTGATAGCTTTCAGCACATCAACTTATTTTTAATTTGAGTTTTCTAACAAGCATTCTTGGTTAAGACAGAGCATTCAAATGAATAATCTGCCCTGACATAACATCACCACATCTTTTCTTACATACTTCTTCTGTTATTTTTAAGATATTACTGCTACTACAGAACTGAAAGAATATGAATACAGAGCTCCACCTGCGATCTAAGAGCCATATAAGTTAATAGGAACCTGTAGTCCCACACACACTTTGAAAGGTGCAGGTTTGCTTTTGTCACTGTTAGCAGCTCTTTGTTTCCCCCTTGCAGTGCACCAGCAGCTTCTTTCCTGTGAACCAACCTGGGAAAGGGAATGGTTGAAACCTCTGCCAGGAAGAAAGGGCATTCAGGTTGAGAATAAATCATCTGTAATGGGAAGAGGGTCATGTCTGTCCTACTGAGAGCAGGAACACAAGCTTCACGTGTTCCTCAAAGTACAAGCTGAGAAACTGGGGATTCCTAATGCCATCACAGCACCTCCACTCCATGTTTTACATCAGAAAATGTAATCTTTTAAAGAAGTATGTCTGACCCAGACAACTTACACTGCAGCTAGAACAGAACATATACATCCAAATGATAACACTTCTTAATATCTCAAAAAGTGACATCTGGGAAGGCAAAATGATCAGCAGTTGAGATACTTAAGAACTACTGCTCTTTCCCCATCCCAAACCAGCTCCATTTTACTGATTTTGAGTACCACGTTGCTATTTAATTAACATATATCATATACTGTAAAGGAAAGAGCTAACTGAAAAAAACAAAGTCACTGGCAAATTACATTTCTGCACAAGCTCCCATGGAAAGCAAGCACTTTAGGAAACAAACTGAAACAACAGATAAGCCAAGATCCCAACAGAATGCAGCTCCATTCACCTCTATGAACATAGTGGGAAAAGGGCTCCATTCCTGAGATGGATCGGAGTGGGACAGGTTAGGAAGAATGACAAAGTGGAAAGCTCTTTAAATCCCTCTATTTGTTCTCATCATCTTCCTTGGAATCAGACAAAGTGTGTTAACAAAGCACCTGCTGTAGGGCTGTCTCGTCTTGTAGGCAGCAGGGCATTTGAAATTGCACTTGCTTCTGTCACCCCACCCTCCGTTCCTGTAGGGCCATGGCTGTGGCAGCCACACACTTGCACCAAATGTGACTTGAAGAGGCCCAGAAATTCAGCTCTACTCAACACCATCTCTACTCCCTGGTTGGAGAATCACCACCCTTATCAGCCTTTTAATTACCTCCAGCAGCTCACAATAGGATTTCTCCCATCCCCAACAATTCCTACCAAGCCACAAGCAGAACCTGAGATTCTCTGATGGACACAGAAGTTACCCCAATAATGCAAGCATGAGATTGATTGCTGAAAGCTACAACTAAGCTAATTCACTGAAGAAATTCTATGTTTGCTGCAAGCAGCAGTGCTTCTCCCAAGTTTTCTGAGGGGAAGATTTTTCCCTCGGATAGTGAAGAAATAGTGAGAATCTGTGACAACTTCACCTCGTTTTGGATGACTCCATGCTCAAAATAACTGACATGAACATCTTTCAAGTACTCGGCAAACTCACCATGAGAGACAGGGGTGAGAAAGCCCAGTCTGCAGGAGGACTTGGGGGAAAAAATTACGGACTTCTTACCTACTGCAATGAGCTGACAGTTACCCTCTTATGTGACTTTTACAGTATATGCTATTCTTAATTGTAAGGTTAACAGCAATTATGTACTTATTTTAAATATGTTTGTGAAACAAAGTACTCAATGCAAAAGGCACACAGAGGAGCAAAGTTGAAGCAATGCAGAAAGTAGCAGTAAGGCAACACAAGTTTTCTCTGTTTCAAATCTCTTGCTTCATGTAATATAGAAAAAAGCCTCACAGTTTAAACATTTTGAAGACAAATTGTAGGTGGGAAGGCAAGGAGGGATCATTTCTATTCATTTTTGAGTAATCAAAACATTTTTGCAGAATTGGAAAACCTTATTTTGATTTTCACTACTCCATTCTGCATCAATATATCTGAAGACAAAACATTCAAATCGCAGCCAAGGGGAAATAAAACACCATTTGGGAAACATCAAAATAGAATGTTCCAACATCAGATGGATTTTGTTTCTTCTCTTCTTAAGTGATATACCAGCAAATCATCACAAATCACATTATGCATTTTAGTCTAGATAGGGCTGCACAGGCTGAGTCCAGACTCCATGCAAGTTTGTCGAACAAATAAACAGGTCAAAAAATTCCTGCCTGTCTGCATTTTTTTTCTTGTTTAAAAACAAACAAAAATCACCAAAAAAAAAAAAAGGAAAATTTAAAAAGGAAATCAAACTAACCAAAATAAAACCCCAAAACATAAAACTTAAAAAAATATTCCCAAACACTAAAAAACAAAACCCTCCAAACACAACTTTGTAATGTTCCATCTGGTAAGTTTTTCTCACCAGGAAATAACATTTTGCACAGAAGAGCTGAAAGATTCTGTATTTAGCATCTCAAACAAGGAAAAGAACAAGTTTTCTGTTCAATATTATAGCAAAAAGCGAGATAACGATTGGCTTCAGTAGCACTTGCAATATTATATACAAAGTGATCAACAACTCTATTAGTGACAGCTTTTTAAAAATCTCTCAACTTATTCAAAACTACAGTTCTACCCATTCTCCCCACCATGAGACTACTCCTCCAGCAAGATTACTTTAAATAAATGTCAATAATGCAGCTACACAAACAATAGCTGAGAACTACCTGCTCTCTGTACAGGCTGCAGCCCATAGTCATCGATCTCCCCTCTGCTGAAAGCACAGTGATGATTACAGAGCACTCATTTAAGGTATTTGAATTACAGAAAGATGTTACACATCAAAGTAATCAGAGGCAGTTTAGGTAATGAAGTTGACACAGAATGGATCATTTCCCAAAGAAACATTTCATTTGCATGTAATAGAGCTATTTTAAGTTGATTTTGACATCACATCATGATAACAACACTTGTTGACATTTACAGCATTTCAGTGACAAGCCTTCTTGCATTGTGATTAATTTTAGTCATAAGCAATAAATATAATTTCATTTCATAAAGGAAAAAAAATATCACCAAAATGCTAACCACACAGCTATTCTCATTGCTATATACAAGACAAATTGGCTGCCTGAGCAAATATGCCATAGGACAGAACCTTCAGGAGCTTGAGAAGTTAATAAGGTGGCACTTTGAAAGGTAGATCTACATAGCTGCACATACAGGGAAACAGAATTCAGACAAATACCACCATCATCTGTCACTTGACAGAAATGCTTGCTTTGTTCCTTGCAAGTTATCTCAGGGGGGGATATACATATATATATATATATATATATAAAACCCATGTGTATTCATTAGTGCAGATGCAAATGTCAGAAAGCCAGAGCCACTGCAGGATAGGAAACATGAAGGGGGAAAGGCACCCCAGAGCAGCAATCATTGTCTCAAGAAACAAAAGTAGTAAGAACAAGCTCTGGACAAAGAAGAGGAAAGGGGGGAAACCGGTCCCTGTGGATCAGGGGTACATCCTCTTGTCCGGGCCACCATCACCTGACTCAACAAAGAGGAAAGGCTGCCAAGGGTCAGTCACAGGACAGCACAGGGCATCCAGAAAAAAACTCTATGCTGCAATTTGGACAGAAAAGGAGTATTTCCACTCTTTTCCCTTCAGAATTTCTTGTAGAATAGGAAAGCTCCACTGGATGTGTTTGTAGATACAATCACAGAAATATAAAAGATAACAAGACACTGTATCTGCTGACATGATTTCCAGGAACACACATCCCTTACTTCTCTGTGCTGCAGCCTGAGTGTAACTGGTCCAAATAAGCCTTGGGCTGAAGCATAACTCCTGAAATAGTTTCACTTACCCCAGTTAATGAGAAGCCTTATCAAGGTGTAGACACAGATTTCTTCCCTTCCCTCAAAAGTTCCCTTTTCTATATGTTCATTAATTTACTTTTTGTACTCAATACAGTTACAACTTTCACTGAGTCTTTTCGGGGTTCAAACAAAAACCTTCTTTTACAGGGCATGGGGGGAAAGTAGCATACTGCTTGCATTGGAAAAGAAAATTACATTCTCTCCTCCAAGTCTTTCAGTTGTACTCTTACAGTGCTAGTCAAGTTAATAAAGGAAGAAGTATTAATTTACATGGAGAAATGTAAATCATTGTATTGATATGTATATGGATATACACAGATTAAATCACAATGAAGAACACCTTTCAGATAAGATGTCTGCTGGCAAAATTGGGTAAGAAGGTCTTGTGAATTATCTGGTTTTACTGTGTTTAACTCAGCAAATATTTATACCTCCATTTCATCTAATTAATTTGCTAGTGAGGAAAAGCATAACTGCCATGAAACTGGGTATTTGGTGATCCAAAGTCACTCTGCTAAAGACAGTCCCAATACATGAGAAAGTGTCCAAGTCCCACACACCCAGGCAAAAGCCCCTACACTTACATTTCACTTGACAGGCTGCCAAATATGTCAGTGATTTTCTAATGGTTTGTAATTCTATTTGGACATTTAATTGGCATAACAAAAGCAAGCTGCTATCATGCTTATCAAATGTCAGTTTATGCCTTGTTGTAATTGATATCTAGTCAACAAATAATCACATGTTGTTTGATACCAATTAAATGTCTCAATAATTCTTTCAACTTATTACCCTAATAAGAGTGCAATTGTGTGCTCAACAATTCAGTAACATTTGAGATAACACCCTGCAGACCATATCTAGCTCCCTTATACATGCAGATGTTCAGTAGCCATTAGGCATCAATATTTAATTGCTAGTAACTGCCTTAATACTTCTAAGCAAGCTATTTATGAAGTTATTGTTATAAATAACAAATAAGGTGAGTTTGCTTTACAAGCTTGTAATTTACACTTAAGGAAAGGGAGCTTATTTGAAATATATGCAATGATTGGCTTTGGCTGACAGTTTCCTTCCCAAATAAGAGAAGGGTCAGCAGTTCCTGTTCCTGGGAGTAAATGCATAAATACTGTTGTACATAAAAAGGCAAAAGTTGTTCAAGTCCATAGCACATACATTCAGTGTAAATATAAAGAAATAAAGGGGAAAAAAATCTATCATGAAAGGAAAAAAAAAAGGTACAGGAAAGAAAAAAGGGAAAGGTACGTTGTGAGTCTCAGTAATCCTGGTTCCCAGCAATATGGTTGTACCAAGAAGGGACAAATGTGCACAAACACTATGAGACCTGTCTCTTCCCTTCCCTGAACAAAATACCTCACCTGTAAAGCTATTTATTATTCTTTCAAAATATCTCCCTCCTCCCCCTGACTTTTCAGCATGCACCATTTTTCATCTACTACAAATGAAAATGAAGCAACTGAATGTGATGGTGTTTGGGGGTTTTTAACCAACTCTAGTAATTTCTTTCCCACCACACAGATCTACAATTTCAAACATAAGACATGAAGAAAAGTAAGGATTTGGGACAAACTCTTCAGGCCCATATTTCTCCCAGCTCAGACTCCCCAGCTCCCTGCTTTTTGTTACCTGGCTGATATTCTGCAGTGATTACTACTGGAGTAGCAGCAAGGCTCATTATGGATCACAGAAAATTTCCTTTCAGCAGAGCGTGATAGTACCTTTGGAAAGAAGCCAAGTATTGATCTAATTTAATGGAAAGTCCAATCACACAGTGTAAGAACAGCTCTGAATATCTGCATTGAAAAGGCCTTGGGTGCAATTGTTGATGCTTGTCCTACATTTAAGTCTAAAATGCAGCCTTTGTGTAAGCCCCTTCTCCAGATAGGTAACTGATTTTCAGTGCAACCTACATCTTTTGAAGAGATTTGTTCACATGAACAAATGTAGTTTCCTAGGAGGTGAAAGGTTTAGCAACTCAAATTTGAGGGAGTCTTCCTGCACTTCAAGACAGTGTCCAAATAGCAACACAGAGCGATCTCTCCTGCTTCACAGGTGAAATCGCTTGAAAAATTCACAACTAAAAAAAGACTGAAAGGGAAAAGGGAATGAAATCATAACAGCTTTAGGTTAGAAACAAACTCACTATTTTGACTAGGAAAAGAGTGGGACAAATGCATGTTTACAGAATGCATTTTTACACCACCTTGCATGGCTGAGTGAGGGTTTTTTCTACTGAGAACAAAACTTAGGGCAAAACTGCTTTCTCTGCCTTATAAAAAGTTTTAAACTGTTTGTTCATATTCTTTCCCATTTGGAGTTATTAATAGCACCTGAGTAGCTGCAGGATGAATTGCCATTTTAGTAGAGTGCTAAGGTTCAGATCCCTGACTTAGTCCAACAAGACTATTAGGAAGGTGATCAATGGACCATTTACTTGAAAGACAGGAGGACAAATGGTTGATTTATCCTCTCCCCAGCTGGCCACCTATTTCCTCAAGCAATCATGGAATTACGATAGCCATGAAGGCAGCAGCCACTATTTCTTCTCCAGGCTGGAACATTAATTGAGAAGGGAACTCAGTCTTTGGGAGACTCGAAGGAAATCAGTGAGCACCACAGGGCCATTGATAAATGACTCCCCAAGCCACCAGAAATAGCAGAACAGTGACCAGTTCCCTCACCTATCACAATGTACCTGAAGCCACCTAGAGCCCCAAACGGTGTTTTGGGGAATGACAAAGTAAACAGTATCCAGGAAACACAGAGATGGACGAAGTGCAACAAAGACAACTCTTCTGGCTCCCAGACTTGGCATTAAGATGGTTGAAACAGCTCTGATAGTCGTGAAGGGTTTTTATCTGGGAAGTCATGCAAAAAACATTTTTGACAACGCATTTTGGCATACAGTTGCTATAAATATGATCAGTGAGCACATTCTCACCTGCAAAAAATGTGCATGCTGAAGTCTATTTCATACAAAATCTAGTGTAAAGCAAATCAAACCAAGATTCAAGGAATATTCTCATTTCAAAATTGCTTTTCAGAAGTTGGAAATTCCAGACAATGTTGTGATTGCTCATATAGTGGCTTTGTTCTTCTATAGAAATTCTTTAATTCTAAAAACCTAAATGTAGCATTAACATTTTAAAATAACTGTCCAGGTAATATGAACTATACCCCCTCTATCTCTAACCTAGTCCTCACAGCTGCTTGAGAATGCAATTGAGAAAAAGCAGACTCTGGTTCAGTTCTCTGCCCTGGCTGAGGGACTGCAAGCCCATATCTCACAGCAGACTTGTCTTAATCCCAGGATAAGTGTTTGGCAGAAGAGAGAAGTTGGAGCGACTGAGCAGATGCACTTCCTGTTGAAGCCATTCCAGAAAAGGATTTGGTAACATAAGTGACAAAAGAGTCAGGATATGCAAAACCTCCTCAGAGCGTTTCACAAGGAAAGGAAGTGACCAGTTTTCATTATTATCAACAAACAGTTAAACTGACACTGCAGCCAGGCAGCAGACCCTTGGAATAGGACAAAATTTCAGTAACATCCTCCTCACCAACACATTGTACTGGTAAGTAGTAGGTTCTTATTTCTCAGGTAGTTTGATTATGCTCATCTCTCTACTTTGGCTACAGAACCATGTTTTAAGGCACCCTATTCTCCCCAGCTTCAGTTCTAGGAACCACAGATATTACAGGAACACATCTCTCCTCTGAGAACCAAGTGACTGAAGTCTGGACCAACAAGTCCCTCATTTCTGGACACCTCAGTCATTTGCTGAGTCTGGTCCTGAGAACCATATTTCAGGTCCTGAGCATACCTTAGAAAATATGACTTTCACTTACTACTAACTTGAATCATATTTGAACCAGTGACTTAATTTGAAAGGTTCATGTGTTTTACTGTCACTCTAGGAGTCATCCACACCCTGAGGCAGAACATTTCTCAAATGAAAAGACTGAAAGATTTTGCTGGAGGCCAAAACCTAAGTACTTTAAAACTATCTATGCACACTTTCCTGTTAATCATGTTAATTAATTTCTGACTCTCCTACTTAAGACTGTGTGATTTGTCTGAAACAATAAAAGCAATTCAAAATTAATTTTTCATACAGTAAACTGAAATAAAAGATACATATTTTATAACAAGTACTTTTCGTTTCAGCAAACTATACAGGGTTACCAGGAAATGTCTAGGTTATGAAAACACAGCTTTGTTTTGGGAAGCAAGCAGCCATCATAGATTGAAGACTTACCATCTACTGTGTCCATAATCAGGACAACTAAGTTTTAGCTCTTTCCCCTTTAAAAAAGTACAAAATGTTTACTAAATGTAGGGTTGAACTGCTTCATGTGGCCCTGGAGGTGGATTAAAGGTGGTTATGAAGTGCATGGATGTACGATTAAGTGTTTTTTTAGATTTAATAGATCCATACCCTACTATTAAAATGATATAGGACTTTTCTTCCCTTTTTTCGCAACTGCTCTGACAAATGTTGAGCCCCATAAGATGCAGAAAAAACATCAACACCACATTAGCCATTGAGTACATTACTCCTTATCCAGTTCACTGGTCTATCAAACCACTTCAGCATTTCTTTAACCAACTAAAATGTCCCAAGAGGGAACCAACATTAAGCAAACATTTGTTTACCAAATTGGGATGTAGATCTCAAGTTGTACTGCTCTCTCAAATCCACTCTGCCTTTGCAAAGACTTCACCTTTCAGTCCCTCACTCTTCCTTGGCACATACAGGGTTGTCAATTAGATAGTTTTGAAGGTGCTTGTGGAGAATCAAATTTTCTTTCACCACACTCATTCACAACAGAAATTCACCATCTGGTGACATAAAGCAGACAATCCCACAGGACACAGCACACAAAAGGTAGGAGTGGCTGCCACTCTTCAGACTCAGGACTGGAGAAATTGCTGTGACTCACCAGCCCAGCCCTCTGCAGCGTGAAAGCAGGCTCGTGTCCCCATCCAGCTGAGCAGCAGGCATGGATTTTGTCCAGCTCATTAATTTCATCCAATGTATCTACTCACTTTTCACAATGCTATGTATTGTGTGGAACTGCCAGAACAAAATGGCCTGGAATAGCTGAAGGTTATGGGCTTCTTGTTTGGTGAGAATTATTTTAGGTTTTGGTGTTTGTGGTTTGGGGGTTTTGCTTTATTTGGGTTTGTTTCATTCTGGGTATTTTTAAAATAAAAACACAACAAAGTAAACACATTTTTCTTTCTCCCCTACCCCTATGGCACTCTAGCAGCAGCTAAGCTATCTCAACAGGACAGAACACGTGCACCCCACCACAGGAGAACCAGGCTGCACTTTGAAAGAACTTGGCTGCTTTTACAATAGTAGCTTCCACTTCTGTGGAAGGAGAAGCAGGACACAGACTGTAATGGCCTTTCCAGACAGGAACAGACAATGCAGCAGGCTGCTCTATCCTTGTCACTGCAGCAGCCAGCCAGCATTTCATTATGCTTAAGTATGACAAGTGATATTGTACAGCTGCCATTCCCTGGGATCTTCACAAAAACAAAGTATCTCAATAAGATTTTCCAGCAGACAAACCTGGAAATTGTTAAATTGCATCTGAATAACACAGCTTGTAAGGATTGTGTTTGGAACAATAACTTATGTCTTACTATATATTCCCCTCCATATGCAGGGTTTGGTTGAGGTCACAGGTACTGATAAATTTGGTTAAAATGGAGCCTGTTATTTTTGGCACTGTAAATTATCTGCTGTGGGTTATTGCTGTGACTATTGAAACTATTTGGGTAGCCACTGAAACAAAATAAAATCAAGTGTTTTCAGTCACTCCATAGCAAGACTAAGGGACAGGATGTCAGTTGATTGCAACAACTAATTTCAGTTAAATCTGACAACAAGTTCTGACAAGGTTAAATACTTCAACATTTAACGGAACCATGGCCAGCAAAGCAGGTATGTCTACCAACTACCTATTAAAAGGTTGCAACAGGAGCTCAATTTATAAGTGGTAGATTCTGGAGTTCCTGCAAAGTGCAGCCATTACTGATACTCCAAACAACAAAAAGTTTAGTTGTTACTAGAAAATTTAAACCATAATACTCAGTATATAAATCTGACTTAATTGATTCTATTGATAGTAGAGCTGATTTATCAACTATGTCTGCAGCACATAGTTTAACTCTTTCATCTTTATCTCCTATATTTCGTATATCATTCCAGACAAAAATAGTAGCATGAAATTCAATAGATATCTGTATTTATATTTTTTCCTGCTCCCTGCTTCAACAAAAGAATAACCGTGGCTAGGGGAAATTACCAGTTTTAACAGGATTTGGTTTGTAGCCAACCTTTACTTTCATGTGGTCTTTACCTTTTGGGGGTTCAAATAGGGAGGAGAAGGAAGTCCCCAAAACCCACTTCACAACACCTCAGTTCATGTTTCGTGGAACAGCCAAGCTTGAATCTGCCCATCTTATAACTTGCTGTGAGGTGAAAAACTGCTGATTTGATCCTTTTTGAGAGGTTCTGGCTGGAGCTGATTTCCCTCTTTCTGTGCTTGGCTCGAAATGGGGGCATAAACAGTTCACAGCCCCTGCCAGCCGTGAGAGTAAGTATCTGAATCAGACCCAGCTTAGTTTTGTTTCTTTGTTTTGGTTTTGTTTGGGTTTTTTTGGTTGGTTGTTTTGGGGGTTTTTTTAGCAACAGCTAACAAAAGCTATGTCCAAACCATCATTCATCTGCATTTTTGTATTGTGCTTGTAAACATGCAATTTACAGCAGAGGAAACAGCTTCATTTATTGCTACTTTCATGAGTAATATTACAGTCATAAAGGGAGTCTGCTCTAGGAGAGCACACTGGCACATAATGGCATTTCCAGGTTTCCAAAAGAAACCATTTCAAGTTACTATTTCCTTCTCAGGAATGCATCATGATACACTGATTATTCATTATTAAATCTATTTTCAAAATACTAGAACTGTTATAAGTTTTTTAGGGGAAAATATTAAAGACAAAAGTAAATTCCATAGTTCTCTGGCAAAGACATTGTCCAGATTTTGGACCACTGCTATTTCAAAAGACTTTCACATCAAAAAGAAAATAAAAGGAGTAACAGGAAGGAAGGAGAAAACTTCAGGTATGAGAAATAAAAAGTCATGAAGATTTGATAATATGCAATGTTCAAAGTCTAGTATTGTAACCATGATGCATCCCTCCTTTTCCTTCTCAGTGAATTCCCCTGACAGAGTGACCACAAAACTTCCTCATATTTTGGATATTTTACTTTTAGCTGAATAAACCAGTTGACTTCCAGCTTCAAACTCCTCCAAAAAGTCATTCTCAGTGTAAACTTTTTTAGCACCCAATTTCTTATACTTCCTCTCATCTCTACACAGTACTAAACCTTCCTCTCATCTCTACACAGCACTAAACCCAGCAGAACAAAAAGATCCAGATCAATACTTCCAATTCCAGCTTGCTCACAAACAAAAGGAGTTTGCCAAACCTGAACCTTCAATGATCCAACACACCACAGTTTGAAAACACAGCACTGCTAATGAAATTTCCTTTTGTTTGTAGAACTGTTAAGGATTAGTGGTTTCTCCAAACATCTGGCAATTGCACTTCCCAAGCCCCACTACTCAAGTGTTGGTCTGTTTGCATGCAACATTGCTTCCTATGTGTGAAATATTTCCTAGCATAAATGCATTTCTTCTTGCATTGCTCTTTTCACACGGAGCTTTCCCTTTCATCATCTGTTTTTTCTATCTCCAATAGTAATTAGACTTAAGTACTCATTCTGTAAATGCTTATACATGTGCTGGACCTCACTTGTCAAGCCATTCTATTGCCTCTGAAGAGACTCTTGTGAACAAAACAAGGAGCTGAAAGCGTTTGCAAGACAATGGACTTATTTTACACACTGATTAAACAATCTCACAGAATAATACAGCACCAATAACAGCAACATTTTAGCACCACGGATGAACTTAAGGGCAAGATGTAGGACTTTGCTTTGAAGGGGGCAGATAAAAGAGGCAGGGGGAGATCTGCCAAGGGCTGCTGTAGACTTTTCTATGATTTTCAACACATTCAGGTTCTCTAGAAGGCTTGTGACCCTTTGAAACAACTGTGGCTTGATAATAAAAACAAACTTGGTGTTGTTCTTGCCTTTTCTGCCCCCAATAAATTTTAAAACTTTAGACTGAGTACAACATGGTGCACCTGCTGCCCACACAACTTTACTCAAGATGAAAGGAGAGCTGTGGTTCTATCTTATGTCAGCATGCGCAGGTTACCATGCATGGAAGAAGTTTCAACATCCTAGGAGATATTTTCCTTCAAGCCACAAAACAAAATTACTGAAGTGAAGCAGCACCTCTTGCAATAGGCTGTGTGGCTGGGACAGAATCCAAACAAGGGTGTTTTGATGAATGGTAACAGAGAAACATGACTTAGACATCACAAGGCTCGTTTAAAGAACTCCACTTTTTCCAAAATGAAATGTTACCTTTTCACCTTTGATTCCCAGAGCCCACAGTACTACTGATATCTCCCCACTGTTTGACAAGAGGTCACTGACTCTGTCATTTGTTATAGATGTAAGTTGAAGTATCTGTCCTGTTTCTCCTACAGCCATCTCTTAAACCTTAACTAGAACATCTCCACTTAAAACTCTACAGTCATGAGGGAGAAGAGGAACATCAAAAGCATCCTGTGACTAACCTTGACTTCTTATACAGCTCCGAGGTATTCTTGATAAGCCTGAAATTGTTTGCCTTCTGATGCATGACAGACATCAAGCATCAGAATGGTGATATGAGTGTGACACTGGTTTCAGCAGCACTGAGAATAACTGTTTATGATCCTAAACAGCTTGAATTACAGAAGAGGAGTTTCTAGGGCTGTAAAGTTCAAAGTAGTATTAATTCTGACAGTTGATGCCATTTTAAGATGCCTTCTTTGTGCCTGAACTGAAGCAACCCTTCCCTTTTACATTTTCAGTGCTTCATGTCCCCCTTCTGTCACAGAAACTGGTATTTCCTGTATTTTGTACTGTTCTATGCCTTGTAGCAGTTCATCAGGACTGACTTCCTCAGCAGCATCTGAGGAAGCCTGTAAGTAAATGTTAACTAAGGTAAATAAGAAAAGCAACTACTTGAACCAGCTCAGGCTCAAAAGCAGCTGCACTCGAGAGCAGGTTCCCAGCCAACCTACCCTGGGCCCTGCTGTCCCCTGGAAACAAACCTGTCACCTCTCACTGCTCCCCAGGGAATCATCATTAGGGCTGGAAAAGCCTCCCCCGATCAGTCCCACCTAGGACTGTCACGTCCACCACTAAACTATGTGTCTATCATCATATTTATACTTTCCTGAACACTTCCAGGGGTTGTGATTCCACCCCTTCCCTGGGGAGCCTGTTCCAATGCTTGACCAACATTTCAGTGAAGGAAACTGGGGAGTGATGTCCCAGGGCTGAGAGCACTCCTGGACCTCACAGGTAGGGAGAGCCCTGTCTCAGGGCCCCTGCACATCCCCTGCTGCTCCAGGTGCCCCCACAGGACCCTGGCACACTGTCACCAATGCCACAAACCCCACCCAGCGGCTCCCAGAGCACCACAGGGACAGCAGCGCACCTGGCCCAGTGACCAGGGTCCCAAAGCAGTGCTGTTGTTTGCAGAGTGCACTGTCAGAAAGTGCACCCACTTCAGTCTCAATTACATAAATCAAATACACACTGGCAGTGCTAAAAAATATCTCCAAGCGCCCCATAATTCAGCAACAGAGCTGTGTAGTTATTTGATCTGATCAAAATCTTCAATTCCCTTTGCTTGGGATCCTCTCAATGAAAAGAAAACTGGAGAACTGAATTTGATCTCATTTCAGGGCTTTAACACAGTCCGGATTTCTTGAACTTGTCATCTCCCCTAGCAAGGTAAACAGCCTCTACATAAGCAAGTAAATCATCCCAATTCCTGCAGGTACCCACTAATACTCCATCATTAAACTGCAGATTTAAGCAGTTTAATAAACCCAAACTATCATCAAACACTCCACAGAGGAAAATGGATACAATCTCCCCCATCATGAGTCTATTTAAATGCAGATTTAAATGGGTATCTGCTATTAAGTGTCCCCATACATTTTTAAGGTGGACCTCCTGGGAAACAAACGCTTTGTTCTTGGCTGCACCATATTTCATTTTTATTAAGAATCTCCCTCTAATCCTAAGCGTAAGTCACAAACCTTAACTTCATTTTTTGAGAATAATACTGGAACAAAAGTAAAATAACACTGTCTAAATTCTACAGAAAATGGAGTGCACGTGCACTTGTGAAAAGGAAACAGGGAACAGAAAATAAGTCCTGTGTATTCTTTCTGAGAAGAAAAAGAGTGCTTGACTTACTTTAAAATGGAAGCTTCATGAAAACTGCACCCCAAGTACTGCAATTAGGCTTCAACATCTTGGGATTCCACCTAGAAATGTTGTAGCTTAGTGTTTCACTTTGACTGAATACATCTTCCCCTAGACACACACACAGGTATCCAAGGTCACTAAAAGGAGAAGTGTGCTCAGTTATTTGAGAATCTGTCAAGACAGTAACAGAGATCCTGACAGCATGATGACCCAGAAGGCATCATAAGCCAGCAGAAAGCACTTCAGTCCAAATATCCTGACACTAAAGAACTGAAAACAGTCCAAAAACATTTGCATGATTTCCAGAGCACTTCCTCTACAAAATAATTTAATCCTTGAATACATTTTTTTTCTAAATATTTCCTAGCATTATTACTTAACAAGGCCATTTTAATGATTGCCACAGAGAGTTGGCTGATGGGATGTACTAAACCTCATAATTGTTCTTATTAGGGAATTTATTATCAGTAAAATATTATCAAGGAGACATAAGAATTGAATGCTGACAAAATGAACTTTTACTGCTAACATTCATCTCTGTAACTGGGACCACATCTTCCAGTGTTAAGGCCATGTCCACTTATAGAAATATATGGGCACACAGCAACACTTCAGCTCTGAACAAGCCATCACAAGTCCTTATATCTGTTTTAAAATCTCCAAATGTACCAGATTAACCTACAGAGAACCACCTGACTGCCAGCCATCTCCACTTACAATACAGGACCCAAGATAAAATTATCCTGAAAACTATTTTCATTACTTTTTCAACTGGATGCTTGGCATCACCTCTGCAGTAATACAGAATTTAATGAAAAAGATAGGCCTGATCAACAAAGTTTCTGCTTAGTTTTTTTTGGAGATGCCTTACAACAAAGGGGAATAGTCTATGCTAGGACTGAAGCTGTGCTCCATTTCTCCAAGTATCTTTACCCATTGTCTCTGCACCACGGAGTCTAGAGAAAGCTCTTGAAGCCTCCTATTGTTTAGTTACAAGCCACCTGCAAAAAATCACCTCTAAACAAAAAGCCCAAACTAAGATTTTTACTATTCTCAATATTGTAACAGCTTCCATTTGAACCGTAAGCTGCAAAACATTCCTCTGTTTTTTAATTTTATAAGCATACAATTACTATACACTTTTTCCTGTTTCCAGGCTGACAGATTCAAGGCCCTTGATAAGTACACCCAAACCTTTGGTGCCTTATTTGACCAACAGCACCCAAACCATTTGATTCACCGCAGAATGATCAATTACAAAACTGGTGGCCAAGAAGCCAAATTTAACCTTTTAAACAAGACCCACAGTTCTAGCTGTGTCATTCTGTTTCAAATATCAGAGAGAACGTTAAAAGTGAACCTTGAAATACAAAGTCATCTCTGGTATTGCTTGGTTCTGCTGCTTGCACAGAACTGAGGAACCAATAATGAAGACAATGTATTATTTTCACATGTATTATTTCTGTGCAGTAATACCCCTTCATTGTCTGTAGAAGAGACATTGACTTGAGAGCATCCTGCATCTTTTAATGTATATATTATCAGTGTTTTTTTGTAATTCTCTCTATTCATTTTAGCTTCATTGTGGATGCCTTTATATTTCTAGTAAAAACATGAAAATGTCTCTCGACTCTGTTATGGAGTCATGACTAATACTGTATTGTTACAACCACTCACACAAAAGTCATTCACTTCATTATTATTCAACCTTAAAGTGATACCTTCATGTGACAGTCATAATTTTTACTTCTTTCCAACTTTATATGTATATGTGCCATTATTTAACTATCAGTATTTAAAATGCTTTCCTGTACCGCCTCAATTGCCTTACTTAGTGTTATTTTGGAAAGGCAGATCTGACTTCCACTTCTGCTGGAATGATAGCAACTTCCAAATAAACTTTGGAAAGTCACAGACAAGGAGGAAGGCTGTTTTGGTGGTTTGTTTTTGTTTTTAATGAGGACAGAAACAGCAGTTAAAAAAGGTATTCCCACTGCCAAGAACACTGTGTCCCAGGCTGTTTTTCAGAATGCTTTCAACCTTTCCCCCATGGCAAGGGGGTTGTAACTAGATAACTTTTATGGTCCCTTCCAACCCAAAGCATTCTAGGATTCTATGAAATGTTTGTCCCTAAGCATCTGTCCATAGGCTTTTGAAAGTCTACCTTAGTAGAAATAATGCATATAATAACACATATCATTCTCCCTAGAGACTCTACTATGGGATAAAAGGTAACAGATTGCACCTGATTTTGGAGTGACCCTTTCCCATCCACCTTCCTTCTTTAATTCACATCTACATCACCCAAAGAGCTAATGCAAGACCAGGATGGTGCATCAAGCTGATAATTCATCATCCCTTTTCTCTCACCAAAGCCACAATTGATATTGATCTGGCAGTGATTCACCTCAGTGTTCAGAAAGCAGGAAAGAATCTGTACCTTCCTAATACCTTTGTCCTTGCAGGTCCTATGGCTGCCCACACAGTTCTGGGAGCCCTCAGGCTGCTAACACAGTCTCCTAGACCTTGAGACATGGATAGACTGCCTAGTTCACAGAGCTCTGTCCTTAAACACAGTGCACTCTCTTCCTTCAGACAAGGCACCCCTCCAGGTTTTCTCCACAGCTCAGTTCTCATGACACAAGAGTTACTGTGTAAGTACCCTGTGTTCTGCATTAGAGACACAGCACCATCCCAGCACTGAGCCAGAAACCTGAAATGAATTTTCTATCCCTACCTTCAGGATCCAAGCTTCCAAGTTAACACCATTAGGCTGTTGCCTGCCTAGGATAGACTATTTCACATAATACTTGCCTGAGGGCTGTTAGGCACTACACTTATACACAAATATATATATATATCTCACTACTCTGACAGTCATAGAAAGGGGCTTACATGCAAAACTCTACCTGCAATTAAGTTCATATTATTAGGTCCTTGTTTTGTCTTCTCCTATTGCTCTAAGTCCCTACTTCTATTATAATTTCATACACTTATATACAAAAAACCCTCTCATCTCTGAAGTCATATTTTCTCCAACTGACCCCAGTACAAGACAGCTGCATCATTACCAAGAGAACAACTAAAAACAAGAAAATTTGCCTTCATTACACAAAAATAGTCCTACAAACAGTGAGGTGATACACTGACTTCAGAGGCTTAATATTTCCTTCAATTTTTGCTACACTGCCTGCTTAAATGTTTCTATTGTGATGTGTACCAAGGGAACATTTAACAGACCTGCACCTGGATGGGTGTAGGTTTTCATTTACCTTCAAGGTTATTTTCATGAAAGCATTATATTTTCCCTTTTTATCACAAAGCTGCCAGAGTACTTCAAGTCCTTCATCTGCAAATTATGAGTTCCAATACAATTGCCAATACAGGAAACGATAGACCATCTTTCGTTAGGAACATCATCCTCCCCTCCCCTTCTTACACTGGGAGAAAATTACAAATGAGTCATTATGGAAAATGCTCAGCGAGCCAAGTACAGCACTATATGCAATTTGGGAGCTTATTTTCCTCTCAGAATAATAAATTAGTGACAACCCATAGTTCTTCAGTTTAATCTGATGCATTGTATTTCTATTAGAGGAAATGCCAATTTCCTTGTATCTTGATTCTGAACCTCTTCTATTATCTCCCAGAACAACACCTCCTAAATCTTCACACATAAGACCTACACTCATGTGGATATCCTAAGCCTACAACTGTCCTTGTCCACATCACAAGTGGTTTTTGGGAAGGCACTCCTGGCAGTCCCAGGCTGCACAGGGATGTTGTGAAGCAGAGCTTAAAATGGGCAATATTTTCCATCTACTGAGGCAGACCCTGCTCCCCATAAGTCTGCCAAAATATGTTTGCAAACATAAGGAAAGGATTAAGGTGTTCTAAGAAGACAGCAAAACATGGCTCACAGCTACTTCTGTATCTCTTTTCTCAGCCCAATACCCCTAGAAATGGAAGTGGGTTGTGGCTGAGGTCTGCAGTTGCACTGCTCACAGGGATAACTCCACTGAGGACAGAACAGTCACCGTGTAAGAGGAGGGAGGAACCACAACTTCTTAGACCAAAGAAGCCACAGACAGAAAACTAATCCGCACTTCCACAGGAAAAAGCAAAACAGAGCCTCTCAGGTTTTCTTGAAATCATGCAGACCCCCCTCTTACCAATTCGAGCAAGCCAACCCAGAAGCACTTAGCATTAGCATTTAGATCCTCTAACTACTTAAAGAGACAATGTCCGCTTCAGAAGAAAGCGAAACAGGCCTTGGACTCTCAGCCTCCTCCCAATAATACCTTATACTTAGCAAAAATCTGGAGTCTTTTGCTTAGAAATTATTAAAACCAAAAACACACCAAAAGCCCAAATAAGCAAACAGAAAAACTTCAAAAATCCTCCCCCCAAAAATACTCACCCCTTCACAGTCACCTACAGCAGCCGTTTTCAGAGAGGGGCTCTACTGGCTTTTTATCTCCTCCCCAATCACCTCACACTAATTACTTAACTTGAAACACCTGTTTCCCCTCCACACCCACAGGTGACCCAAAAGGAACCAGCCCAAATTGGCTCAGCTGGTGCATAACGAACATGATTGATTGCACCTGTTGCATTATTGCTACACTCCCCTCAAGGTTGTCTTAATATGTATGCATATAGCCAGTCATGCTGTGGGGCAGAAGGCACCTCTGTTAAAAACACACTCCATAAAGGAAATATATTATATATATTTATTATATATATATATAAGGCACAAATTGCAGATCCCCTCAGGAACAGAGTAAGAAAATCACCTGTGTAAACTCAGTCCTCTTTGTAGCCAGCTGTAATGAATCTCTACAGATTAGGAAGAGTCTTGAAGTGTAGCAAGTTTTTCCCCTCTTAACTTGATCTCTTTATCTATTTATCCAGTCAGTCTGGGGAACAATGAGTTTATTACCACTTTTAACTCTGTATTCAAGCTTAATCCTGCTTTAAATATTGTTAATAAAATTTTATCTTAATCTACTCTATTGGCTGTTACTGGCCTTAAGCATGTTGTCCCAAATTTCCTTGGGAAGTCTGACAGTTCCTGACTTTAAAGCCTCTTCAGAAATTGGTTTGGGGCTACCTCTATCAGCAGTTTTTCTGGGCATGCCTGGTAGAACACAAAGCCTTTCTCAGAGCTCATCAGTGAGAAGTGAGTACATATTGTGCTGACCTCAGAGCTCTGCAGCTTTCACATGCAACCAGTTCTCAGTCCCACACGTATGAGAAGCTCCATCTAAGGACTTTTTTGGTGGATCTGTTTTAAAATGCAATGATCAGCACATGGTTGAGGATTGCATCTCTGGTTTCAATTGAGATTTCACTCTGCTCAGCACTAGGCTTGATCCAAGAGCCTGTGGTTTGTTACGCTTGTGTTCTGAGCAATCATTCTGTTAAACAGAATGTGAGCTCAAAGAATCCCCATTTTCTCTTCAGAATTTTATGCCAGATTTGCTGTGCTGCACATCCACTGGGTACACAGCAATTGCACTGTATTATTTTGAATGGAACTTCACCAGTCCGACAACATCACAAATGAGGGTCATGATGTAGCCCTTCTGGCAATTGGTAGCTCAGCTAAAAGTTATTGCTGTCACTCATGATAATTATCCATAAGAACTTGGAAAGGAAACAATTATTGCTGTAGCAAACCACTCTGTGGCTTCCTGATTTTAAATTCTGCTGCAGTTACATTATTTTGACACATGTCAAGGGACACATCAGAATAAAAAAGCACATTTGAAGCCTAAAAGTACCTTTTCGTTCTTCATACCTGATTTCTGTGTCTCTGAAGAAAATTAAAGCTTTACCCTTCATTTCTAGCTGTATATTTTAGCAGCTACATTAAAACAATCAGTGAAGTCTAGTTTCCTTTTTGCTTTCTCAACTGCAGCTACATATAGCCTTGAGTCAGAAGATACAAGAGGTCAAAAGGACAAAACTATTCAGTTTGACATACTGTGCCACTAATCACCATCTATAATAATATGATTATTCTTCTTGCGATGATTTCTGCAAAGAAATTAGTAGACAAATAGATAACTTTAAATTAATATATGGGTGTATCATAAAGTGCCCAACTAAAATTGGGAAGAAGGAAAGCTAAATCAATGTATAATAACCAATATCTGCATATTATAAGGCTTTTGTTAGGTTACTTGTTTGCTTTTTCTCAAGTTGCCTTCTGGAGGAGGACAACATTATTATCTCAGATTTTGCCAGCATAAAATGGGTCCTAGAGAGGTACCTGTTACTTATCCTTGCTCATTCATTGGGCAGAGTGGAAATAATGTGTAAGTCTGCTTCTAGAGAAAAGTCTCTTCATCACCATGTGCAGTGCTGGAACAGCAGTTTTCATTTCTAGCCAGCTGAACCTCAGGTACAGCTGAATGGGCCCATGTAATCCTGTACTTACTATGGTTTGTCTGCTTCGTTCCACTGGTGCATCCCTAATGTACCCATCTAACTGGGATAAATCATAGCTGAGGTCTTGACTAAGACTGAAAAGGACTGAACTGTAATGGTGAGCCCCCAGACTTCCTTCCAGAAGGACACAAGTGGATATGGCATAGTGGAGATCACTTTTTAGCGTTTTTTTAGAGTCATTCAAAAATCAAAATGTGCAAACCAGATTTCAGTACAACATATATGTGGGCTGACTGTAACGGTGATATTTAGCACCTACATTGTTCAGCAAACAACAACATAAGAAAAAGAATGGGTCTCAATATTAGCAAAAGGAACAACTGGAAAACTCATCTGACATTCAAAACCATCTTGGTGGTAAAAAGGTACCAAAGCTGATAAAAGTTTTCCCCACAGCAATGAAAATCAGTAACTACGTAACAATCCATTTCAATCAAATATGTCCCAAATGACCCCAGAGATATAAAGGTACATTTACTGATTTCTGGGAAAATAAATTCCTTCAGTTGTACTTTAACTGAATAGAATACTAGAAATTACTTAAAATAAAAGGATACCAGGAGGAAATGTTCAAGGAAAACTCACTAAAATAACACAAAATATTACATCTTCTCTCCAGTACATAAGGAATTTATTGTAACAGTACTTCTGTAGAATTTTCCAACCCTTCATATGTGTATTTGTATCTTGGGTTTTGATTTACTTAAAAACAACTGTTTCTTTGTAAGAAGCCAGTATCTGTTCTTTCTAGACTAAAACACAAAGAAGAGGAAGGCTAATATTTTAGGACTGAGACTATTAAGAAATTTAGATCCCTGTAGCCAACTAAGATTCAATATGAGTTCAATGTAAAAGCCTCCTTGCAAAAATCTCGTCCTGGTTCTTGAGGCTTTGTGCTGTCACCCCATCTCAGTGCTCACTCACACAGTTAAGGAAAATGTACAGAACTTAAGGGACAACATTATCTGTATATTAACACACAAAGGTTCAGCACAGTCTGTTAAAGCTAAACATGTGACAGACAACACCCGTGTTCTGCTCTCAGAGATTCCTTGACAGGAATTCCTTCTCACAGGAATTCGTCTCACAGGAATTCCTTCTCATCAGGATAGTCACTGGAAGGTGAATGAACTGGAGGAAACTATGAGCATGCACAGGGGATTCAGATAGGGAAGTCAAAACCAGAATGAACTCAGGCATAGCATACAGGTCTGAATGATTTCTTTAAGGACCTCAGGAGTTTCTCTGCTTTCCCCTGCTCATCAGAGATCTCTCTGGTGCCTAATCAAACTATAAAAGCAGCTGTATCAACGAGGTGAACAGAGAGAAGCCACCACGATTGTTCCATTGGAATCCAGAATCCCACTGCATCCTTCAGGAGAGTGAGGAACAGGAATGTGGAGTCAGCTGCAAGCTGGTTATGAGTTGTTTTGTTGTGGCCATGGGAATATCTCCTTAGCATAATAAAACTGCAGTTCATACTCACCAGCCTGCATACCCCCATGCCCTGCTTCCCATGGCTCATGCAGCAGATTTCTGTAGACTAACTGCCAAAAATTCAGCATCAGATTCAGATGCTGACAACAAAACAGATCATAAGAACACCAAATCAGCTGACCTTAGCTGAATCTGGTTCAAGGTGTTTGCTAAGCAATCTCTTGTATTTCATCTCAGTATTTCTGGATCTGCACATAAACAATAAATTCTTGGCTCCTGAGATATTTGCTATTTACTCAATCAACAAACACACATCTGGAGCTTCATTTTAAAATTCATAATTTTTCTTTGTACTGAGATCCTCTGTGGTTTTTATCTCGTTTCTCTTTAGTATCACTCTTTCTATTTTCCTTACTACATACAGAAACCAGAAAAACAGAAACCAAGTGCATTGCTTTTCACCTGGAAGAAGGTGGCCTATCAAAGCCTCCAGTACTCTGAAGGAGGCCGTATTTGAATAAAAACTGTCCCCCCAGAATGCTGCCTCTACAAAGGCATCAACAAGTAATCAAATTCTGGCAACTCTTGAAACTTAGTCTCTTTTGACTTTCAGTGTGAATAATTTATTTTCTCTTTGAGCTGCTGCCTGGAAAGAAGCATGCATAACCCTGATGGGGCTAGGATGCTACACTGAACACCCAGAAGCTATGTCTTGATGATTCAGTCTTCAAAACATTAAATCTCAGGATAAATTTCCCCTTGCTAGACATACTTATACTTACAGAACAGCAAGGTAACCCTACAGAGATGAAATCTAGATAAATAGTACATCAATACAGAGTAAGCCTGAGTAAACCAGGAAAAAAAAATATTGCTTGAATGAAGATATTGAAGGGAGAGAATTTACTTTGTTCTGATTAAAAAATCCTTGGATAATTGTTTCACTATCTTGTGAGCTCCATACTTTGAGTGGGATTGATGTAATTGACTCATCTCTGCTGCTGCTTAATATAGAGACAACATGATAAATATTATGTCTTTAAAGTTTCTCTTCAAATTAAACAAACAAACAAAAATACTTTCAAAGCCTGGAGTAGTAGGACCTGCCCAGCAGTTCTGGAGGATGATTGTTGATCTCTGAGTGTAGCAGAAAGAATTGTGCTCTTAGATGTCTCTGCCTGCCAAGTTACACCACTGAGGCTCCCAGTCCTTCACCTGAGACATTTCTTTCCTTACCTGGGAAGAATGGTACAAACAGGGTGACAGACTTCAGCATTTGCTGAGTTCTGTCAGTTCCCTGTGTTCTTTGTTTAAGGTTTCTGAGCCCCAACAAAGATGCTGAATGATTTTACAGCTTGTCAAAGCAATTCATCTTGCTAGTCCAGGGCTAACACCAGCTCTCTGTAACAAGTGGATTTCAATGGGTATTTTTCCTGCAAGGAGGAGGAGAGAAAAAGAGAGAAACAGTGGATGTGTGCCAGCTGCTTGCCCACAGGGCTCTAGCAAAGTTGAGACATGGCCCCTCATACATTTGCCGCTAGGCTTTGCCTCTAGTGGAAGGTAATGGGAGCCACACGGAATATGGTGCACAGAGACATAAGGATGCAGCAAGTGAAAAGGGTTAAGCCCTTTATCTCTTTCATCAGATTCTCAGAACAAGGAAACCTTATTAAGACTCCCATTTCAAGGCATGAAGGACCTGACAAAACACCTCCAGTACACATCAAGTTCTCCCTATAAGATCTGTGTTTTTAATCATGTCATGAAGATACCAAAAAACAGGAACTCCTCCCAGGAGGTCTAAACTCTTTACTAGGAGTTAAGTATGTTGAGCTGTGAGGAATGCAATCTATTAGAAATACATTAGATTCAGGAGAATGATTTTATTGGGTTCTGTTTACTGCATGAATCAAAGGCAATCCATCAAGCCTCTCCTGTGCTGCAAAAGGCAGGCAGAGATATACAAGACCCACTGGCTGGGGACAATCCTGCCACCTGAAGCATGTTCACTGCTCTGAACAGGGATGCTGAGGCACTGTCAACCAATCAAAACCAAATACACAGGCCTGAGGACTTAGACGGTAATTGGTGAAGGGAATTTGACACTGGTAATATTTTCCCCTTAGGAACATAAGCCTCAGAAAGAAGGTGAGTACTTGCTGACCTCTCCCACAGGTGCAAAGCAGTACTTGCCCTCATCATTTGGCAAGGTGTTGACAATGATTAAATGAGCAATGGCCCTGGACTCTCCATAGTAGTAAGTGTCAATAATGCTTTTCACTTACCTTTTGTAGCAAACTTGCTCCTACATTAGCCAGGAATTATGTAGGAGGGGAACATGAGAGGTCTGCAGCCCCCCAAAGGACTCTACTTTGCTCAAGTCACTTCATCACAACTACCTAAATGTCCTCAGTTTTTTGGATGAGACCATAGCAGTGACCATTCTCCCTGCTAATCTGTGAGCATACACTTCTGAACTCTTCTACAAAAACGTTTCTAAAACACATGAAGCATGCATTACATAAGGCAGTCTTGATATTCCCAAGAACTAAAACATTGGACTAAAGGATGATGAAGATAAAATTTCCAATTGCAAAGACTTATCACAGAAGCCACTGATTTTATAAAGAAATGACATTGTGGGGAAAAAAAAAAAAAACAACTCCAGAGGAAAAACAAAACAAAAAAAAAAAGAAAAAAAAAAAAGGAGAGAGGCATAGAAGGGTAAAGGGAAACTGCACTGAGAGTCTCATGATTAATTGCTATCAATATTTGCATTATGTCTGTAATCACATGTCATGGACAATGACCTCTTGTTCGAACTACTAATATATTAATTCTGAGGCATATCTGTGCAGTGTTTGACAGCTTTTGTCATTAAAACATAAGGCACTTTGTAGCCCTGCCAACAGACCAAGCTTCTCCTTGTTCCCTGTGACTGGCATGCCAGGGATAACTCTTTGCTCTCCAGGATGTCGGAGGAAGCGCTGTACTTCTCATTGCTAAACCAAGAACTGCAGTGTGGCATTTAAAAAGCAACGGGAAAAACGAGGCCATGCAAGAAATTCTTGATATGTCTAATGCAACAACACCAGTTCCTGAGGAAAATCCCACCTCATACTTTTTTGGCTTTTTTGGGTATTGCTGCAAATGACCTTGCTGCCTCTCCTGCACTTGCTGCAAATAAGAATTCCCCTGAAGTCAATGGAATTACATAGCTGTAAAACTTGCAGAAGGAGAGATTGTATAGCATAAAACAGGAAGGCAGACAGTGTCTTGCACTTTTGACTAAATCTAAGATTAAATCTATTTTCAGCCTCTATCAAAAACAAAGAATAGGAAAGTTGTTATAGAATGAGAACATATTTCTTATGTCTGCAGTCAGACATGCCTGGTAACTCACTAATACCATGTCTGCTTGTGTTGTGTGTGTATGAACGGCATATTCATACAAATGAGGAAAAATTCACCTCTGTGTGGGTGTACAGGGGAGCTTTGCTGAGAAAAATGCTCAGTAGGTGACACCAGGAACCAAGCTGCTGTACTGGGTTAGGATTGAGATCCCTCCTGAGCCTGTGTGTTTGCACTCATCTTTCTTTCACTGCTCTTTTATCTGAAGGTGTGTGAAGAGGGGTGTTGGACAAGTTACAACATTCTACAGCACACTGGTACAATCTGTCTCCTTCAGCTCTAGAGAGAGGCAATAATGTAGATATTATAATGTTGTGCACTACTGATTATCTAGTGTGATGTTTAGTTTCATCTCCTCCCCTTTCTGCATGTGCTTATTTCTGCCTGGAAATACAAATTCTGCCACTTAAAGTTGCTGTGGAGAGGAAACAGCATAAGTTGTAGGTGGCTGTTTAAAACTTGATACCCAAACATCCCCAGCAGCACCAAAAGACATTAGAAACCAGGAAACAAAAACTACATACAAAA
Source organism: Hafferia zeledoni (assembly GCA_035583235.1). NCBI lineage: Eukaryota > Metazoa > Chordata > Aves > Passeriformes > Thamnophilidae > Hafferia > Hafferia zeledoni. The sequence goes on along the minus strand of JAWWEV010000169.1, from coordinate 7,252,538 downwards.
TGAATTCTCTGTGCAGGTTCACAGCATCATCCAGAGATCGTGAAGTCCCTCATTCAAAGTTTCTCATTCAAAACATGGCCCAGGCTGTGCCCTCTGTGAGAAGCTGTTATCAGAAAGAAGAAAGAAGCAGCATGTATTTCTTGAGGGGAAACTCTCTCAACATATCTCCTAAACCGTAAGTAATAATTGAAAAAGTTTTAGAAATACTTTCTTAGTATCACTCTTAATCTTTCCTGATGACTTATAAACTCCTATTGAGGTCTGAATAAGAGCAGCTTAATCACATATAAACTTCTCCCTGTGCTGGGTGTATCATTTTAGCTGCAGGTGAAGAAAAGTTAAAGGCTTAGAGCTTCACATCCAGGAGATTCTGAAAAAAAAAAACCCAAATTCTGGGAGAATTCTCTAATAAGAAAACTACCTTACTTTGTTTCCACTTGAGCATTTCCCAACCTTGATAAAGATGACGTTTGAGACATTAGTGCTGCCAAGACTCTGGAAAGTAATAGCATAAGACATTTACACCCACCACTGAGACAGCAGCATTGCAGACTTCAAAGAACACGGCAGACATGCATAGCAGTATTAAACTAATTATCAAGATCATTGTTGACTTTCACTTCCCACACAGTTTGTCTTTCTAATTACAACTACAAATACACAACCCAGGTGACCCCTTTCCCTTGTATATTCACCAAATACTGAAAAATCCCCCATGCAATTCCAGATGCAATCAGCTGGTGGTTAACAGGAGTCCCCCTTTGGAGAATAGCCATCTACTCTAAACACATATTAATTAAATCCAAAGGTACTTCTGGGAGGCATTTCATTTTCCTGACTCAACATAACCTCATCTAATTTCTGGGAGCATCAACCCTCCCACTGTGATTTGCTGTGCTCAACATAACCCCGGGCAGCTATTTAAGGGCAGAGGACTTAGCTCTGGTGCTCTGCATGTTGCATATTCATTTACACTCACAAAAAATTGTGCTACTCTTACTTATTTGTGCAACATATTGCACCTGTCATGACCTGCTCAAGGCTCAGGAGAAAAGGGATTTGGCATCTCCTTTGGAATTTGTGCCCTTTCAAGGCAAAAGGATAAGTATTTTCACTGGCCTCCAGCTCCCTTCTGCCACTTCCTCAGCAGTGGGTGACATTTTCTAGACACCGTCTGACACCCCCTGAAAAAAATGTGCTTATTTAAAACAGTCTGCTCAGTCTGAATAGTGATTTGGGAGGGGGAAGGGTGTTTGCCTCTATATTTTGCTTGTTTGTTTGTTTGCCATTCTTAACTGCACACATTTGCATAAAAGAAGGAATGTTGTATCATCTTCTCCCAGAGCTTATTCCCCATCTGAATCCTGTTGATGACAGCTTAATCATTTCCACAGCAACCAAGATCATGACATCAAATAGAGTATAAGCAGCAGGAACAGATGATCTCTCAGGAAACAGATATTCTCTTCCATGTACATAAATACTCTGAAAAACAAGAGAGAAACAGAAAATATCTGCCATAAAAATGTGATTATTATAAGAGGGAAGGGCTGTCAATTTTTTCTGTCATTGTCTGTCTGCTGCTTCTTAGCAGTACAAAATTATATTATGCTCCATGATTTTAAACAGTATTAAATGACAGACATAGCACAAGGGAGAGTCAGCATCCTTGGTCAGAGCTGGTGAGGCAGATTTACACACAGTTCCTCTGCCAGGCATAGATCATGCTTTAGGTGGTTGGAAAGGAATCCTTGGTCTGTTTGGCTTTAGAAACTTCTGCTAAGTTTGTTCTGAATCAGGAAAATAGCTAGAATCATGACCCTAAGCCCTTACTTTCTTTAATTTCAGATGCTTTGACAATATTCCTTTTTATGATAAAACAAAACCTAAACCTCTGTTCTTACTAGGGAGGCCCTTTTTATGTAACCTTTCAGAATAAGGACCTCAAAGCCTGACCTTTCAGCTTCGCCAGCAAACGAACGTGCCACAACACAGCGTGCAGTAAGCAGGTCTGAGCTTCTTGTCTCTAGAGCATGTATTGATGATCAAAGCATCAGCACTTGGTTCCCATGTTAAGTACAAATTACTCAGTGGTTGGGTTTTAGGAAAAGCAGATCCTTCCCCTGCCTCTCCTTGCCTGCAGTGCAGTGCCATGCAATGTGCAAGTTGCTTCCGACTGCTTGTTTTACGTTCTGCAGCTCCTTAACATAATTGAGCTGTATGGGGAGATGGAAATAGCTGTATTTTTTGAATGCTTTGGGATAAATTGCTTAGTTCAGGCATGGCCAGTTGCATGCAGCTCAGAATTATTTAATCATACCTACCATACCAAGATATGCTGTGGTTCAGGGCCATGTGGAGGCTAGTGTGACACACCAGGGGCAGGGACAGGAGGATGGTCATGCCAGACTGAATAGGTGGCATCAACCCTGCAGGTGGTAAAATTGATGAGGAAGCTAACGTCTGACACAGCAATAAACTAAGTAAAACTGCCAGAAGAATGGATTATTGATCGTTTTGCCTTCTGTTTGAAAATTAATGCTACAGAGAGACAGAGCGCAGTCCTGCTCTCTTTCCAAGTGAATAAATCCGATGCAGGCAGGAGCTGCTAAACTAAAGATCTGTGGCCCCCAAGTGTGTGGTGGTGGTAATGCGTGTGGGAGCCTCGCTGCTGAGCTCACACTGAGGGAGGGAGACGATCCAAGAGAGATGAGTGAGGGAGCACAGGGACCTGTAAGGGGTAAGGAAGGGAACACCAAAGTAGCTTTGAAACATGCAGGTTCCAGGGACACCCACAAAGAGCTATTACACCAGTTAAAGTCTAGTCTTTCACTAACTTGCAACCAAAGGCAAGGTGACAGCCCACAAGATTTCCAGCAGGGCTTTTGCCTTTGAGCCACTCTCCTTTATTATTGCATAAAGTCAGCTCATGTAGTGCAAACCTGGGCACAAATGAAATTCATCTCACTTTTTCTAGTCTGGATGGTTATGGGCTTGGCTATTCTGGTAAATTTTGGCTGTAAAGCCAGTGCTAAGTTTAGTACAGAAATATTTGCACCTGTCCAGGTCAAATTCCACAGGGACACCTCCCACCACCGCCAAAAGGGAGCTGAAGACTCTATAGGAAGCTTTAGGCAAAGGTGCAAACATGAATGGCTTTCTGATGAGAATAAACCACACTGCAAAAACTGGGGGTTAACTCTAGAGTCTATGTCTTCAAAACAACATGTAATCTCTTCTCTAGATTGTTGGAGAGGATCAAACAGTGACAATTTTCCACAAGTTTCACCATGAGCACCTGCATTTTCAAATCTTATGCTGGTGGAATCATGTGTTAATGTGAGAGACTTGAGCCTCAAGACAAACTGTGGGTGGTCAGTTCCCATGGAAAACAAACAAACAAAATGTGGGTATATATAGTCCAAGGCATCAGAAAGCAAAGGATACAACTCTTTTTCTAAAAATTGCTTCACACAAACTCCATGATGATTTTGGAAATCTGGCTCATGAATTTTGAAATGCCTTAGGCTGACCTCTTGAGTGCTCAAGAGAATGTAAATCTGCCAGTTTTTATTGCTGGCTACCCACAAATTCAGGTCATTTATCAAAAAGCACTATGCACACTCACCCAGGAGTCTGCCCTATCATCTTTCTCACAGGATGTACTGGGGGAGCCACACATAACTTTTACTCACATAGTTATTCTGTTTTAAGCAGCTAAACCTCCATTGCATCCATAGACACATATTTTTAAAAAAGAAAATTTGGGATATCTGAAACATGAGCAGAACTATACACAAAGCCAGGTATAAATCTTTGACTTCAATGGACAAAATTAATCTTTCTGCATTTTTTTTCTACAATTCGGATTATATCATGTTTTACACAGATTTTCCCCTTGTGCCTCAAGCACCAAATGTTTCTTCCTGTTAGAAGGTATCTTTTTTAATGGCTGTACGTACTATAAACTCAGTCAGAAGGGGTCTAGCAATAACAAAATATCCAAACTGCTCTTCCAGCGAGCATCCAAAGACTTTTCCTGTGTTTGTACACACACTTCAGGCAAACACTGCGAACATTTTATGCAAAACCAATCACTTGGTAACAAAAAGAGAGGTGTGATGTGAAGCACAATTTCCCAATTATTGCTACTCTAGTTGGAATCACAGAACTGTTTAAATTAGAAAAGACCTTTAAGATCATCAAGTCAAACCACTAGCCTGGTACTGCAAGTCCACTCCTAAATCATGTCCCTTAGTACCACATATACACATCTTCTAAATACTTCCAGAGATGAGGACTACACCACTTCCCCAAGCACCCTGTTCCAATGCTTGACAACCCTTTCAGAGAAGACCTTTTTCCTAATATCCACTGCCATCATTCCTCCCAGCGTGCTTTTCATGTTGCCTCTAAATTTCCAAGAATCCACATAATCAGCCACTTTGAACAAACACGCTCTGACCTGTGTAAACAGATACAGCTATAAAGCTTTCTAATTTTTTAATCAGTGTTGCTTCTGTGCCAGGTGAAAGATTTAGTTTACTAAGATCCTCTTTAGTTTACTCTAAGATACTAACTCTTCTGCTGAGAAATACATAGAATCATAGATTCAGTTGGGTTGGAAATGACCTCCAAGATCATCAAGTCCAACCCTTGGTCCAACTCCAGTCCATTTACCAGATCATGGCACTCAGTGCCACGACCAATCTCAGTTTAAAAACCTCCAGCAATGGTGAATCCACCACCTCTCTGGGCAGGCCATTCCAATGCCTGATTTCTCTCTCTGGAAAGAATTTTTTTTCTGATATCCAACTTAAATTTCCCCTGGCAGAGCTTGTGCCTGTGCCCCCTTGTCCTATTCCTAACTACCTGGGTCATTATCTAGGTTTCAGTGGTGGAGTTAGCTGTTTGCTGTTAGGTCTTTGCTGAAAAGCATGGCGTTCCCTTGCCAAAATATCTACATATCTCTATATCCACACACTTAAAAGAAGAAAGGTCTTAGTCTGCACTGCTACACTGAAAGAACTGTAATACTCACAAGCAAGCCTTGGGTGTGAAAAAGAAAAGCTATGGGCCACCATATCAAATGTGTCTCATTATTAATAAATTGTCTAATGTTTAGACATGTAATATAATATCTTTTACCACTTTTCCAGCCACAGAAGTCTCTTTGTGAAAGAATTGACATTAAATCTATACCTGTGGGCAAAACCTTAAGTGCGAAGTGCCTGCAAATCCTCCAGCCTTTCTACGTAACACTGTGCTGAGTGCAGGAGACACTCATTCAACACAGACTGGCACTTTCAGAAGAAGCAGCTTACCTTCATCCTGGCTTGCAGCATCCTGCTGGAGGACCAGAAAGTTTGCCTACACAGTCACAGTCTGTGCCAACAGACAGGTACTGCTTCCAGTGGCACAACTTTCCCCAGGTCTGTCATCAAGGAGCAACTGACCTCTGTGAAAGGGACAAAGAGAGTCCAATACACCTCATTTCAAGAACAGGAGGGATCCAGATTTTTAATGAGGCATATTTCAGCAGCTAAATGAGCTGGGTGCTGTCTAGTGATTACACTAAAACACTGAAAGTAGAAAGATAGGCTTGTTCTCTTTCCTGAAAGAAATGGGGGGAGAGGGAAATAGTGGAAGAAATCAGTGAAACTTCTCACTGCTTCTATTTCTAAAATGTACCATAAAAATGTTCATTGACCTCAGTGAAGGTTGTGAGGTGTGTAAAAAGTGTGTCAGTAGTTGATTGTGTGGAAGGAGGTAGAGCCAAAGAGGATCTGTAAATGCTATTGAAGATAAGAGCTCTCCAAAGAAATTTTCTTTGCTTCCCATCTAGTGCCAATGTGATCATGAAGAACACACCACTTCTTCCCCATTTCCACTGCTCTGGAGAAGTAATTCAGGTGCCAAAGTATTGCTAGGAAGAACTCCTAGAGAGCAGGAAAAAAGAATCAGACACCCCAGAGAAACAATGTCTTTACCTAAGTTAACTTAAATTCACTTAATAAATCTACTTCATCTGCCTTTATTGAGCGTCCTGGTCTGAAGCTGCAGATCTATAATTAGCTCTATAGTGCTGTCAGTTTGTTACAGCTCACGTGGCAAAACTCTTCTTTCAAAATCAGCAGCTAATTCTTTCTCTCTGGAAGATTTCTTTTTCAAGTGAAAAAGGCAACCCATCCATGTGGCTGCAAATGAGGAGCTGAAATGTGTTTTCATTATTAAATGGCACCAGCTGAAAGATTTTCTGCCTTTTACTGTCTCCAGTCTCTCCCTGAGCTCACCCATCTCAGAGAGTGTCTGCACAGAAAGACAGTTTCAAAAAGATACTTCTCATATGCCAGCCCTGCCTTGTGCAGGTAGAGGATGATGTTCTGAGGCACCTGGGCATTGGCTCCTGGCTCTGCCAGGGTAAGGCAGGAGTGAGGCCATGGGCTCATGTGCAAGGGAAGGAGCACAAACAGGACCTGAGTGGGTCAGTCTTGTTTTGGCTGTGCAGCTCCTGAAAATGAGCCAGGGCATGGGAGCTCCAAAAGCAGGTGTTTGTTATGAGAACCCCAAATCCCCATCATATCATGCAAACTCTACGATGCATCAGAGGGTATGATGTACACAGAGCAGCTTCCAAATGATGCTGTTCCACAAAGCCTCACTCATGGAGAGCTGGTGCTCTCAAAATACTTGTACCACATCTTCCAGTGGCTCAGTCTGATGCGTTATGTGTTTCCAAAACCAGAAACATTGGATCAAAGTGCCAGAGAAAAAAATCCCCACAGTATTCCCCCTCTATTATTCTCACATCGATGAGGAGCTATCAAACAGTGTCAACACCTTAGGAAGATGTCAGCAGAGTTCCAAACTCTGTCCTGCAATAATTTGAACAAGTATGAAATACTGACAGCAAGCAACAGATGCCTTTGTCTCTTCCCAGATTGTCTTCAGCAAGAATTTCAAAATCATGTAAACTGAAACTGCAGTGAAGCTTTAACATAAAAAACATTGCCTAAGACTTGTCCCTCCTTATGTCTTTTATAAGTACTGTCACAAAAGACTTGCATCACAATCTAAAGCAGGAAAGAAGAGTGGAACAGGACTGGCAGCAGCAGACCTTGAGATGAGTGGATGTAATTGGTCAGACTCTGTCTTTTCTGAATTTTGTTAACACTCGTGGCTTCTGCAAAACCAGGAAAGACAGGATGCAATAACATATGCAAAATTAAGTAACAGCCTGTCCTATCACATCCAAGTCCTTCTTTCTGTGGATTTCATGGGATGCTAGCATGGGAAGGTCAGCAGTAGTATTTCTGTTGCTGTTCAGACAGAGCTGTGTGGGGACACATTAAAGCAGCCAGCATGCAGCATGTGACATTCATCTGGCAGAGGATGACAGACACCTTCCAAGGGCAAGTGCAGCTATACCCATTTACTGCAGAATGGACTCTCCCTGGAAGTGAAGTGAATCTTCAGCATAAGCCAAGGCCACTTCAAACACAGCCTATGGCACTTAAATGCTGAAATTTAAAACAACTCGGTCTGACATACAAACCTCCACAGATTTGGGGATGAAGAGAGACCAGCAAGGTGAACCACAAGAAATTTCTCAAGGATTTTCTCTTCTATTTTTTTTTAAATCTGACTTTTCTTCTTGGACTGAGCAAATCAAGAAAAAAACATTGCCAGGAAAGCTTGCAGCCCAGCTGAACTGTGCAACTGGATCTCATCAGTTTGCTTGCTCTTGTTTAAATGCTGAGAAGCAAATCCTGCTGCAGAAAAAGCATCTACAATCTCTATTGCTCCTGGTGAGTGGTGCCTACACATCCTCAGGGCTTCTTTATCTGCTGTCTCTGAGATCAGGCAAACAGCACATCAGAATTTTGGGACTGCTGAGTCTGGAGCTTGGAGTGGTGACACCAGCACTGTTACGAGATTATTTCTGACATGATGACAGAGAAATATGAAGTAAGAAGTTAAAAATAGCTTGTGCAATAGCTAAAGTAGAACCATTTAAAATGCATGAGGTTCCTGCTGTCCCAAGAAACATCTGGTGCAGTCTTCTATGCCTGTGCTTATATTCATTTCATGTAACACCAAGAGTAGCACTTGGATCGCTGACATTTGGGCAGGGACACCTCAGTCTATTTGCTACAGGATCTGCCCCCTGGAATCAGGTCTCAGTTACTACCAAAAAAAAAAAAAAAAGTCCCAAAACCTGATACACAACAGCAATAAGAAATTTTGTGAAAGTGGCATAATTTTGCTTCATTTTACTGGATATTTTTGGAAGTCTTGTAAAGGGAGTTGAATTATGGGAAATAATTCTATAGTTTTTTGCATAAATAATCAGCCAAGATTTAATTGCCAGCAGTGGTGAAATCTCCACTGCTCTAGTGATGGTATTGCTTATTTTGATATCTTTATCCACATATCCCACATCAAGTTTAGTGGAAATATGAAGCAGAGAACAGATTTTCAAAGACTTGTTGAACTCTCCTTGTCCTAATTAATGTAAGTTAAATGTTAGAGTTAACTACAATCCCTGAATATTCCTTAACTCCTTAGATAATAACCATCTCCATCTGAGATTGCCACACATACACACAACTATAGCCAGGACCACGGTCACAGATACGAGCAAGTTTTCCAGCTTTATTTCTGAAAGAATTAGCTGGCAGAGACAGTATGAGATCAGTTTTGCCACAGGTGCCAACGTCATTCAAGGAAGAAACAGTCCTCTGAATCATCAATGCTCAAGCAAACAGCAGCCACTTGAATAGGAGCTAAACAGAAGAACAAGTTCTCCAGCCTCCTTCATGACCTTGCAAGGTATGAACTGATACACAGAATCAGGCAAGCACAATGCAGTGCCACCACTGCATAATGAAGACAGCTCCTCTGCTCTTTGTCAATAGAGCTCCTTTTTCACTATCAAAGCCTGCACTGACAACATCTAATTCCCAGTCAAGCCTGTCTCAGATTCCCTGGATGTTTTGATTACTAGTGACCAGAGGAAAAGGGCAGGGTTGGGAGGGTTTCCATCAGTAGCAGTCACATAACAGAAATACAGATTCTTTCTTTCACTCTCTTAAAGAAAAAGGATTTGCTGGGCTGGATTTTCACCTCCTTTCTCTTTTCATTGAGAGTGACAGTTACTTGATTCTGTGTGTCATGTCAATAGTTTGGACAAACTAATGTGTAATGCTTCAGCTATATTTATATCATGAACATCTCTTCATGAAAGCCATAGGCTAAACTATTACAAGTTATTACATTTTCTTTATGTCCTTAGCAGTAAGATTTATTTTAACTATTTCAGCTTGGAGGAGTTGATTGTGGGTTTCTTTGGTGTGTGTTTTTTTGTTTGTGTTGGTTGGTTGGTTTGGTTTTGGGGGGGGTTTGGTGGTTAGGGGTTTTTGGGTTGGTTGGTTTGTTGTGAGGGGTTGTTTTGTTTGTGGGGGGTTTTTGTGTTGCTTTTATTGTTGTTGTCGTTTTTGTTTTTTGTTTGGTTTAGTGTTTGGGGTTTTTTTGGTTTTTTTTTTTTTTTTTTAATAGACATCTAATTGCAAGTTCCAGGAAAAGTTCTTGATTAAAAATTCATACACTAGGTAATTCAGTCTCTGCCCAAATCTGAAAAGCCCTTGTTATACTCATTAGAGGCCCAGCCCACATGTTGGTATCTTCTCGATTTATTAACAACACAGCATACCCTGTCAATTGACAGACAATTCAAACACTGCAGTTATAGTGTAAGGATAGGAAAAAAAAAAAAAAAAGAGAAAGAAAGAAAGAAAGAAAGAAAGAAAGAAAGAAAGAAAGAAAGAAAGAAAGAAAGAAAGAAAGAAAGAAA
>JAWWEV010000169.1:7222917-7234837 GCA_035583235.1 Hafferia zeledoni | reverse complement strand
ATTGCCGCCCCCCCCCCCCCCCCCAAAAAAAAAAAAGCAATAGAAATCACAGGGACATTTTTTATACAGAATTTAAATCTAACCTGGTAGTTAGAAAACATACAACAAAATTGCACAATGCTTTCCCTCTCTGTGACTCTTCAAACTGTAAAGTACTTTTGATAAAGATCCCACAGCCACAATGCAATCTGGGATGCCTGAGCCTCAGCACACAGAAATGCTTCATCTCCATTGTGCAGCTGAGCTGTCTTTGAAGAGTTGTCTGCAGGCTGGAATTTAAACAGCACAGGTGTCAAGCAATATCATGTGTTGGTTGTGCACATGAGTGTTTGTGCTCATGTAACTGTGCATCATTAGGAATGTTAAAGGCTATTGCACAGTGGAATTATTGTGCTGTAGAAATAGGAGAGCTGTGGAAAGAGAGCTCCTGTCCAAACCATGATTCCTAAATGAACAAACAAACTCAACTGCCACTGAGTTCCTAGTGGTAACTGTAGGGAAAACTTTGAAATAACTAAGATTTTTTCCCAGCTACTGCACTCATCTCTGTGCTATAACCCTCTAAGTTTAGTATGACCTTCCTGCCATAATAAGAACACAAAATACCTGACTTGTGCATTTGAGTCCATATCCCATCTGTCCCAGTCACTCTGCTGTCACACAAGTTTGTTTCTACCTTGGCTTGACAAGTGAGGAAGATGAAAAATATGATAAAACTTGCGTAACAAAGTGCACATGATTTTGGAAATGGGGTATATTTGTGTGTGTTTCTCCTGTGTTTTCTTCCAATCTTTTCTCAGCGATTATGTATAACCAGTGTGGAGATGAGGATGAAGACTCTTACCTTTTTATAAATTGCTGCTTTCAACATCTGTTTCTACTACCTTTTTTCCCTCTCTGCTCTTATGATTAGGTACTGTCACAAAACTTTTGTAGAGAACTGAGAACAAGTGGCAGCAGCCAGTCAGTAAAATGGTGACTGCCATACCCTGGAGAGCCTTGCCTGGCAATTATATGAGCAACAGTTTGAAGACTCTCAAAGGCACATGTAAATCAGTGCATGTCCCATATATGACTTGCCTAATCACATATTAAAAGCATTTCTACATCTTTGCACCGGAGAAGTTTATAATCTATGTAACTATTCTAAGTCAAAATCTCATAAATGTCACTTACCAAATTTCATATCCAAGAATGCAGAGTTTTGAAAATAGAATCTGAGATGTTCAAAAGGGGTTTGTAATTAACCTTTATAAAAGATGAGATTGGAACAACTTATTTATTCAAGGCAAACATTATATGTCAATGCTGTAGCTCACTTATGTGAATTCCTGGAAATGTGACTCTACATATGCCTCATGTAAGACAAGTTTTGTGTAAATGTGCATTTCTATGATTGTTATAGTTATTTTCACATCTCTTCATAGATAATGTCTGAACATAGCTGAGCCTGAGACATGCAGTAAATATAAAGCCATGTACCTGAGAGAAGTCCACAGATGTGTGTGCCTATGAGGATCATTCCTTATACACCTCTGATACCAGATATCAGTAAGGCTTAGTTAATTTGGCAGTGCTTCCAGCACCAGAGAGCTTCCACAGCTCTGCTCCAGCTTCCTCATGGGACACACACATTCTGCAGCTCTTTAATACAAGCCATCCAAACAGATGTTCCTCATCTCATTGGGTCTTCTGTTCTTGTTCTGACCTCTGTCACCTTCAACCTTAGGTTCTAAGTTGCAAAAATCAGGTGATTTATGAGAAGCAGTTTTTCTCCTGCCCGTTTATATCCCTTGCAGTAAGTAACAGTCAAGGCACTGACCCAGGAGGTTGGCATAAGAAAGGAAAGAGAAGGGAGGGATACTGGTAATTTGGCCTCAAATGAGCACTTGAAATCCTTTGCAGCACAATCAGGAAAACTAGAATTTTGTACAAAAAGTCTCAAAAATAGGACCTGGAGCTTCAACAGGATTGATTCCATAAGGAAGCTTAAGTTTTGTTTTTACCTGCTAGCTTTTGTGTTTCTGGCAGGGACAGCTGCATCAGATGTATTAGGGAGCTTTCAATCTATGCTTGTTTTCTAGTAAACATCTGATTCAACTACTGGGAAAGGCAGGGTGAAAGGATGAATAAAGCTGCTTAGTGCTGTCAGCTTTATAGTGAGGTAAAGGAAATTCCAAGGAATAATGAAGTAAATGAAATGAGAGTGACAACACAAATAGTAAAAGTAGCTGACTACATATTCACTGAACTATTCAAGGTATTGTAGAGGTGGATTGTGCACTGCTGATTGGCAAAGGGAAGTGTTTGATTGACTGACTGGAGTTTGCTTGAATCTTTTGACAGCTGAAATGTCTCAGGGCAATTTTTTAAGTCACTCAGAAGGTAAAATCTTTCTAAGCCCATTAAAGAGCGTTGAGCATATCAGCATTTCATTCTCTAATTCAGAGCTTCTAGTCATTGGGTCAGCTGCAAACACCAGGTCCCAGCAAAAAGTAAAAGCTCTAAATAAACTTCTCACTGGTGACCCTTATGATGACACAGTAGTACCTTTCAAAAAGATCTTGCATACTGTTGTCTCCTAGCACTCTTTCCTTGTGACGAATTTCATCCTGCTGTCTCTGGCCTTGTTTTCAATGTTGCAAGTCATTATGCAAAGGAACATTGTCCACAGAGTAAGAGTTCATGTTTTGAAAAGTTCTTCTCTTCACTCTCAGTACGAAAAGCTGAATGAAGTCACAGCTTTCAAAGGAGCCTGGTAGACTTAGTACTACATTTTAGATCTAATTTTCCCCACAGTAAGTTTGGCCTTTAATCTTCAGTGTTGAATAACTCCAAATTCAATCCAAATATAAGTTCTTGTGTGTTGCTTTGGGTTTACCTTTTTCTTTTCAGAGACTTCTTTCTACATTATCTTTATGTGAGACATTATAACATTAGAAAATTCCTAGAAAGTTTAACTGTTCTTGTAACTTCTGACTGAAGTAAAGAACAGCCTACCTATTATCATTGTATTGTCTCTTCTCTGGCATGACCTTATCTCAGGATGCAACAGGAAAACATTTATTGGCATTATTTCAAGGTCTACTCCTTTCTCAGACCCAAACAGAAGATCTATACCTCTCAAGCATTCAGTAATGGTTTTTAGGCAAGAAATACTCTATGTTGTGAGATAAGCTGCTTAGTGAAACTTTTCAATAAACTCAGCTATCACATGTGGGTTTTTGATGTTACAGACAAAACAGGTCTGACTTTTTGATCTGCTCAGGTGGTATCTCAGAGCCTGAGTGGGTATTTCTGAAGATGCCCAGAGCTGCTCAGCTTACTGCTAACTCACAAGCGGAGATGTAACCACACATCAGCTTTTTCCCTAACCCAATGTCAGTCACTATAATTCTAGTCAAATGGCAAATCTACCTGTCCCTCTTTATATTTCTATCGTTAATTTTTTTTTTTTTTTTTTTTTTTTTTAGTCTAAACCTTTTAATATTAAAAGCAATGGTTTGGGCAGTAACAACAGACTGTTAGCTCTGAGGGAAAATTGTCCATTGCTATCTCAGGCCAACTCACCTGCTGACATCTCACTGCAGCCTGATTTACCTTCCTCCCCTTTCTGACAGACAGGATTGTCCTTCTTGGAGAAGACAAAATGATGTTTGCTTCAAAGGAACAAGTCTGACTATATCTACTAGTCAGAATCCTTTGCAATTAATCTGATCAGTGACTTTGGGCTGGTATAGACAGGTTGTTTCTCTAACGCAGTCTATTTAATACTTTTGAATTTCATTTCAGAAAACAGAAGGCATTTGAACCCAAAACATATAACCCATAAAATGATGGGAATGTGGCATCCCCCAACAATAAACTCAAAGGGAGGGGCAGCTGGGTTTTTAAAGTTTTAAAATATATATATATTCTTACATTCTGTGGCTCAAATTGTGCATGTTTTAGACCCAGAGAACCACAAGTCTTTTCCTGTGCTTGCATATGGCAATACAGGGCCCAAAAAACCTCAGAAATCCACTGGAGGATTACTGACACTGCCAAGATCAGTGAGGTGATGTGCTCTTTAATTTCCCAGGCATAGACAAGAGACCTCCCTGGAGCTTCTTTGCAGCGGTGAGTGCTGTCCCAGCACAGCATGGAAATTATAGGGTTCAGCAGGGTGACTCCAGAGGAAGGCAGGACACTTTGGCAGAATGCTGAGCCAGCCACACAGGACACCTTCTGACAAGGTATCTAAATCATAGCAATTTGTGACACCAGCAGAGCCCAGATGAATGGCAGGTGTGAGAGTTATAGAAGCTCCTTGCAATTCTACAGCAACAAGCCCTTCGGAAAACACAGTGAATGGGGAAGAGAGGAATGTAATGAAGGAAGGAAGAAAAGCTGCACAGTTGTGCCTCTTGTAGGAACAGTAAGGAAGTGGAGGAAAGAGAGTATTCTTTCTTTCACATGGATTTATTCTTCATTTAAAAATTTATTATTTTCCTCTCCAGAAGCCCTTTTCCACAGTTCCTTTAAATTTCAGCTGAGGAAATGTTCTTTGCACTGGCAGATTTTCAAGCCAGTGAAGTCAAGCTACAGTCTAGATCAGCCCCAGGCTGTGTCTCAGCACCAGTTGTCAAAGTAACCAAACTGTTCTGGATTGCAGTTTTATTTTTCCAGCAAACCACTTCCTTCCCCTCCTCTAAAGAATTCCCCAACAAAGAGGGAGAACATCTTTTCACTACTACCTGTGACCCACCACACAAAGGAAAAAGAGGCACAAGAATACTGAATTTCATTTGTGCCTGTTTGGTAGGCTCAATAAAATGACAATCTCTAGTTGTTTTCAGGATGGATAACCTACTTTTCTCAACTGTTTGTCATGAATTTTGTTTGGAAACATTCCCAAAAGAATCTAGGCAACACAAGTTACCATCTGCACAAGTTTGCTGTTTCACCTATGGCAGCCTGAGAGAAAGGACTTCAATACCATCGCAGAGTGACACTGAAATAAAAAGGATCCTCACTCAGACAGAAAGGTCACACACATATTTCTGACTTCAGGACTGGGGCTGTATTTTGTACTAAATGCTTCCAAGCATGCTGCAAGACAATTGGAAATTGCAGGTAAAGAAATGCGAAAATGAAAGGGAATTTACCCACAGTGAAGAACACATCCATTTGTGTCTTGATAATCTTCCCACGGAGCTGGTACTCAGTTCTATTCTGTTTTTATCAAATCCAAAAAATCTCGGTAAGATCTCAGAGGAACTAACACAGTCAGGATTCCTGGTAAAACATCACCCATCAGTCCCTGTTTGAAAAAAAGGAAAATTGTGAGTTTGGAGTTTGTAGCTCAAATATAAATTCAGTAAAATCTAAAACAACTCATGAAAGCAGGAGAGGAAACTACACAGGTTTTTGTGGTCATTAGCTGGAGCATCTTTGGCATTCACCCAGAATGTTCAGGGCAGTGAACCACATTTCTCTTCAAGCTGCATATAAGATTCATTGCTCTTGAAGCAGAACAGACGTAGTTTTGTTGTGTCTCTGATAAGGCAGGTTTAACCATGTAAGTGATACTGATAACAGAACTCTCCTGGAGAGCAGAGAGATTGCTGGATCAGGCTGCTGTTGATTTGGATTATGAACTTGCTTTTGTTCATACTTTCCAGGACATTTATAAAGGAAATGTGGACTTAATTCTGTCCTCTGTGTAACCTAAAAAGTTTCCAATTCTTCAATATCACAGTTCATAGTTTGTATATGTTAGAAAAGGCAGTGGAAGAATGAAATAGGGTTTCCATCCAATACCTTCCAATCTGTGAATTCTTATTCAAATAAGATCACAGGAACAGCAAGAAACATCTTGAAAATGTGTATGCCATTAAAAGAACCACTAGGTTTCATTATGCAGCCTACATCTGAGTCCGCACCAGTCCTTTTGATAACCTCCCTGCTATCTGAAAAAAATTCAGCTGTATTATCCTGCAAAAAAATAATATGAAATGTACTACATTTTGTTCAGTAAACATGCAGAACAAAAGCATCATTGCAACAGCACCACTGTTTTCCAAGCCTGAAACACAGCTGAAGGTTCTTTATCATTCTCTCTTGTAGTGTTTGCAGCTGTGAGAAGAATAACCTGGATAATAAGGATGTGATAATGTTACAGAGACCTGCTGATAGCAGAGCAGCTCCTCTGACATCTAATATATTCCATGTGGCTCAATCGTTATTCCTTATTTCTCTGCTACAAGATTTATGAAACACTGTATTAAACTTTGCAATAAAATAAAGAAATTAATGAGAGCCAAACATTACACTTGATACAACAGAAAAAAATTCCAAACAGATTTCGGGATCCTCTTTATTTCAACACATAGTTTACAATTTCACTTTTTTCTTCTGCAATTTGGTTCACATAAGCAGCATTTCTATATTTCCTACTGCATCATATTACTCTCCCTCCAGGCACAGATGACTGACCATACCTGGTCTTTATACAATTTTCTGAATAACATTTCTCTATGAAGAAGTACTCAGATTTCCTTAGTGCCTCTGAACAGCACAGGGAAGGGTTCTCCCCTCCTCAAGCACTAAGTGAAATGGCACATAAAGAAGTTAAATCTGTGTGGAAAATACCCTTTTCATCTTGCACAAAGGTTAAAGTTTTGGAAAGTTGTCCAACCCTGAAATATGGTGAAACATGAATATCACAAAAATGGTTTGAACTCAATACACAAAGATAAGAAAATATGTTTCTGGGTCAGTCAAAGTATTGTGGACTCCTTATATTTGTGTGTCGTTTTCATACTTTTGACAAGCTTTGTTTTTTTTAAATATAATTGTCATCTCAAAATAAAGGGAAGCAGATCTGAAACCCAGAAATGCTTGGCTTAGAAAATACCCCAACTAGGATTTCTAGTAAATTTAATCAAAATGTAAGTGGTGAAAAACAAAACAAAAAACAAACAAACAAAAAAAAACAAGCAAAAAAAAAAAATGGCCAAAATAAAAGATCTCTTCAAAAAGTTCCAAATTCTAAGGAACCCACCCCCAACCCAAATCCTACCCTTTCCCAGCCAAGGGAAATGTGCTCCATGCCCATACTAAACCTAAGAAAAGGGGTTTGTTCTTCCATCAGTCTCTCAGTGATAAAGGCTGGCATATTGTTACTGACCCACCTTAGAAACACAGCATGAGCTAAAGCAGACCTAATCTCAGGTGTATTTCCTCACAAAGAAGGTATCCAGAAGACAGACACCTCCCCAGGATCCTTCCTCAGGCAATGGGGTGTTTTCTGCTCCTGGTGGAGAGGCTTCCCAGGGCTGTAATTCACTCCAGCTCTCACCCCCTGCCTCCCAACCCTTGGAGGACTGTTCCTCACCCTGAGAGATATACCCTGCTCCAACTGGTGGCTCCAGCTGACACTTTTGGGAATAAGACAAAGGTTTCCATACTGAGCAACCATGTGCATGTAGGCTCTCAATCATCCATCCATCCATCCATCTGAAACATAATACCCCCCAACACAGTGGTCAGAGTGACACAGACACCTGGACTCCTTCCCATGACAAAGAAAAAACATTTTGTTTATGGACAGGAAGCTATGAGAACATTTCTTTCTACTTCTTTTGCATTAATAAAATCCCTGAGAAAACTGTTCTTGTGAAAGAGGTAAATAATGGGGAATAAGAGATACAAGGAACTATGTTGGCACTGCAATGTGATATATATAGATAGGAATCAAGGCTGTTGGTTTGCCTTTATAGCATCCTTGTATCTGTACTTCATATTTTGGTGCTAAATACTACCCTTTTTCATTATGACAGTACATGTCAGCTGGTGATTGATTTGTTGCTGAAAGTTACTTACACAAGAAATACTCTTCATTGTGAAAAGGCCATTACAGGTCGTTTACTAAATAATACCTGCTAAGAAACTCTTCCTAGACACAGAATGTAGTTCCTACAGGGTCAAAAATATTCAGCAAGTTGCCATTTCTCTTTCTAGCACCTACATAAAAATAAGGAAATGGTTGTATTCTACTCAGAACTATCAATGTGCAGATGATCTATTGTCACTTTAGCTTCAATCACAGAGGAAAGGAATGATGCCCTTTTGTGAGTAACATTATGTCTTCTTGAAGCTCCAGGTTACTTCTCGGAGGCGTCTCAAGAAGACAGAGCCCAAGACTGATCTCTCAGTTAAAAGAACAGAACTAATGAAAGTGAAAGTGGACCTGGCTACAAGGAAGATAAGAATGTTGAAGTATTCCTAACCTGCTGGAGAATACCTGTATATATCTGAAAGGGTATGCACAATTCACTGCTCAAAGCAGAAATATGTATATGACAGACCTCCAGGTAAGTAAGTCACAGCTGTCCAGACTGAAGTCCACAAGTCTTTCTTCCCTTTAAACCTAAATTGGTTTGTTACTAAGAGGTCTGCTAATCACTGGGGTTTAGATACACCTCAGAGGAATCACAGACGTGACAGGTTTTGAGACTGAACACTGAACAGATTAGACCATACTTCACAAAAGTCAACCTTGCACTGCCAGACAGTGCAAGGTTTTGCTAAAGGCTTTTCCACCTTCCAAGGAAATCTAAATTCACTTGTAGGGAGAGTAATCTGGTTGACAGGTGAAGGCTATGACTGGAAAACATCTGGCAGTTTAACTTCCTAAGCTGTGATCCTTTTAAGAACCACAAAGCTCAGGAGACAAAATCATGTTTAAAAATTTGTTCAACAGTGTCCTGAATCAAAAGTACTTCTATGAATCAAGAACTGATGGCCTCAAACCCTGACAAAGTCTTGGAGATGAGTTCCTTGTCATACAAACACTTCCTGACATTGATTTGACAGAAGATTATTAATGTAAATGCTGTCCATATTGTGTATATATATATTCAGGTGCTTTTGTGCATTGATGGAAATCTTGATGTCAGTTGAAGAGTTCAAAGACCTGTTTCTGGCATTTTACAGGCAGCAAGTATTTCTCTAAGCCCTGACACTATTTGCAACAGACCTCATGACAGCCTCTGGCTGATTTCCTAAGGTGGTACCATGACACTGCACTTCATTCCATGTCAGTTCTAAGGCAGGCTCTCCTTGGGGATCCTAGGAAGCCACAGAGCCTGGATCACAGGACTTTGGAGGGGTCTTACAAGAGGTATAAGAGCACCTGCTCTTTTAATCAGGACCACAGTCAGCAGTAACTAAACAGGCAAAACTAGGGAAAAAAAAAGTGTGAAGCTGGAGGGCAAGCTAGAGAAATCAAATTGGAGCTTCAAAGACACAGCTGGGAATAAGGAATAAATTCATTTGGGGATTCTGTTGTGGTGTCACACTCTATGAAGTTTCTTTTCTTGGTGTCCCACAATACCAGGACTTGGACGCTTTTAATTATAACTTAGCAGTATAAGTAGGTCCTGAGAACATGTTTTTCATTGATTTCTCTGGAACAGCCTCAATGGCAAAGACCCTGTCACTCTTTCATTGAAATTCATTATATGCGTTTCTCTTCATAGGAGTTCACTTTTGCAGAAGGCGAATGGAGCCACTCTGTCTTATCCCCAGGACACACAATTGTGGATGAAAATAACACCCAGACTTTGTAAAAGTTCTTAGTACAATTACTTTTTGCTTGAGGCAATGAAAGAATCAATAAAATGTGGGGATTTGGTGTAAAAACCTCTAATTTCTTGGCCTTGTATCAGTCCTTTTGGATTTTCACTTCACTATGGAGGTGGAAATAATTGGGGGAAGTCATGTGAAGTCTACACAGAAAAAAAAAAATCACAATTTGGCACAGAAGTATCAAGCCTCTGGGAGAAACAAAATTTGTAAATCAGGCTGGTTGGGAACCACATATTCCAAACACTCATAATCAAATACAGGGGTCCAACCATTCATAATTAACTTCCAACATTAACCAAACATTTTAAATCTTGCTTCATACTTTCTTCAAGACTAAAATGCTGTTTCCATGGATAGGAAAAAAACACTAGTTCTTTTTTAAAAGTTACAAAGTTTTCCTGCTTTTCTTAAGATGAAAACACATAATTTGGGGGGGAAAAAAAAAAAAATCTGGTAAGTGCTAAGTTTCCCCCAATGCATCAAATCTGCAAAACTTTAATTTTGCGGTTTTAGAACTTAGGGCTTGGAAAGAGGAAATGTGTCCGGTGTTCAATAGAGTTTGCTTATATATTCCTGCTTTTGGATATTCTGCTGCTACAGGAACTCCAACAAACCTGTGGCAAACACAGATCATAGAATCAACTGGATTGGAAGAGACCTCTGAAATCATCAAGTCCAACCCTTGATCCAACACCACTGTGATTACCAGATAACGGCACTAAGTGCCACATCCAGTCCCTAATATTTAAGATAGGAAGAATTTTGAAGAACAAGTTTTTAAACTTTCCCAAGCAAGAAACAAGACGAAAGAGCAAAGCTCTTTTTTGGCAGCAGAACTGTGCATGATGAATAATTTGTAAACTTTTAAAGTCAGAATATGTTTGATGACATGTTCTGTCAATAAAGTCAAGTGGTGGCTTAAACCCAAGTCTGTGTTTAAAGGGAAGTTCTACCCCATCTCCCAGACCCTGCTGCTTGCAGCAGCTGTCACCTGTTAGTAGAAAACTAAACTTAGGATATGAAAACAAAATGTTGATCTCCAGCTGGGTCATCTCCCTGGATCCTCTATGACAGAGTCCAGTTTGTATCACTGTCTCAGGTGTAAATGGGAGCAAGATCAAGAAACCCCTCCACACTGAGAGAAAGCTTCTCCTTATCCCCAAGAAGTGCAAAACGTGGTGTCACAAGATGATCAATAACATTATGAGCATTAAATCTATCAGTCAAACTTATATCACTCTAATTCTGTTTACCAACAGCATCTTGATCCTCCCTTCCCAGAAATACAGCACCCCATGTTTAACCTGGGAAGCATTCAGACTGCAACAGCAATTCCCTTCATGTCACTACAGAGTTAAAAAGTGAGCACAGTCTTAGGCAGCTCTTGCCTTCATCTTCTTTGCCAAAACTTCAAAGAAAAGGAAACCTTAAATACCTGTTTTTTTCTTGGTGCTGCTGCACATTTTCATTCTTGATTCTCTCACAAGGGTGAATAACACAAGATGTGAACTCACAAAGCAAGCAGGAAAGGTGGTTGGGTTTTGGTTTTGTTTTGTTTGTTTGTTTGTTTGGGTTTTTTTGGTTTTAGGGGTTTTTTTCTGAATTAGGAAGACATATATTTTACCAGCTTTGGCTGAGACTCAGTGTCAGCCCAACTCTCGTTTTGTTGGCCCAACAGCTCTATCAGTTATTTTACTACCCTTTTCAGTTCATGAGGGAAAGACTTACTATTAACTATACTGAGAAGATGTCATTTTCCCTGTATTTGGTGATTACAGCCACTCAGCCTGAAAACACATATTTTGACAAACCCTGCCTAACAAAATTTGTTTGAATATCATTTGAGATTTCATACCAAACTGGACTGTTCTAATTTGTTCATTATTCTTACAAGACGGTTTTGGGGTGGGTCTCTGACATTTGACCAAAATAACTCTTTAAATTATGGTCTTATATTTGTAGCACTCTTGTAGCAGATAATTTGCAAAATGCAATGTACAAACCAGAATGGAATATCTACAGTTATTGTTGAAAACTTGGAATAAAAAGGAAATCAGAATTCTAAGGTGCATCCCAGTAGCTCCATAATCACATTTCACCATGATAATAAAGTTTGATATATTCTTTGATACTCAATGTTATTCCCTAGTGATACAAAGCAGAAAATTCATGACATTTTGCTAATTAACTTGAGCACTTCATTTCTTAATATGAGTAACTAAAACATTAAGCTTGCTATTAATATTCTCTAAGAATTCAATATATGAAAATGACTGAAAGTGTTTCC
>JAWWEV010000169.1:7185224-7214106 GCA_035583235.1 Hafferia zeledoni | reverse complement strand
TTAGCTGGTTGGGGGGGAAGAACCCTTTTCACTCTGTCTCGGACAGTTGGCGTTTTGCCAGCTCAACCCAAGACACTTATCCATATGTTCATACACAGGAACCAGATGTTCACATTGTCAGAATTAAACTTTACAGGGAAGTATAAATATGATACACATCTATTCTGCATGGTTTTCTTTCACGTTCCAGGCTGCCTATTGCAACAATATCTACAAGGGTCTACTCAGCTATAAAATAAAAGATATTATGCTATCTAGGAAGTAGTACAAAAACATAACATTGAAGTTTGAATTTTAAGCTATGAATACATACGAGTCTAAAGAAGAGACCTTCCCAAGTTCATCTTTCTCCAGAATATTTTTTGCCTTTGAAATGACAATTCACCAGGCATGAGAATTCTCAAAGGAAGAGTATTTAAGCCTATGTATAGTTTTGAATGTGTGCAGAAGTCACTATCACCATTATATCTGTCCACGTTCTTCAGTTGAGCACAGTGTAATGCTTTGATGGACTTAAACATCATTATCGTACAAAGTGGTTTTGTGAAATTGCCTCAGCATCCACTTGCATCCTGCACTCATCATCTGAATGAGCAGATGGAAATAAAAAAGGAGTTACTACTAGTAGTGAATTGCATCCTATTAGTATGCTTGGACAAGACACAAATAGAAACAATTCAAAGGTTCTCACCATATGCTTCATACAATCTTCAAATTTTGTCCTTGAATCAGCACAAGCAATTTAGATACATTACTTAAAAATTAATCAAGATCTCAATCTTTGAAATTCCAGCCTTAATATAAGCTATTGATTCTGGTTTTGCATAATAATTGTCAGCAGTCTATAAATTTTTACTTAAAGGCGAAAACTGGTAAGGCAGAAAGCTTTTACTTAATTTTACCCACCTTCTCTCCTCTGAATAAAACCAGCCATGTTTTCTAGAATATTATGTCTCCTTTTTCTTGCTATTAAGGCTGTCATTTTTTTACTCACACAAGCAGACAACAAGGGAACATATGGCCTATTTTTCTATGATGAAAACCTTGCAATCACAGCAAAGAATTCCCAGCAGAAACCTGTGAAAGCAGCACCACAATGCTTGCATTGAAGTGCTACTCCTGGTCGTTTACCCCTCTTACCTCCTTGCAGGCCTCTGCTCACAAGCCAGAGGGGTTATTGCTTTCCTATTCTATTCATTACATTTTTTAGGTCAGCTCTTGAAAATGATGCACTTTGCACAACATGAAAAGAGCATATTAACACACCTTCTAATCAGATTAGGGTTTCCACTGTCTGCCTGCACCTTGCAAGGCAGACACTAAGGCAAGCCATACTTCACTATTCTGATTATTCCTCAGCTGTAAATAGTGCACAGAGCCAAAACATTATCTTCTCTTTAAAAAGCCTCCAAGGGCTTGTAAAGCCTCCTGAAACCCATGGCAATCTGAATTCAATACACTGCCTGTACCTTACAGGCAGCCAGACTCATTAACAAATTTTAACTTACCTTCTTGTGGCTGTTCTGTGATATATAAGCAACTTCATATTGGTGGCAATGTTCTCCAAGCAGTCTGATGCTAACTTCGCTTTCCCTATTGATTCTGCTCACCTGCCAACATTGATTTTTTTTTTTTTTCCTTTTCCACATTTTTGTTCTGATGTGAAAGCCATGGCATTTGCATTAGCTGTGTTTTTGTGCCCCAGGATCATCTGTGGAGAAGCAAGGAGAGTATTGCCAGCTGAGTTACTGAGGCAAATCAAAAGGGTCCAGGGAGAGCAACTGATATCACTGTCCTGTGCATCACACAGAAAGGGCATCTCAAATACATACAATGCAAATATTCCTGTGTGTATACACAGACATAAAATGCTTACTGGTAAAGCATTTTTCCTTTCCATGTGAAAAATGTTCTTGTTTTATGAGAGGGCTTGTGTATTGAGGACATTCAGACATGGCCACAGCATGTCATAGCTGGCCTCTGGTGGCCCATTCCTAATGGATTGCACTCAAGCTGTTCTAGTCTATACCAAGGCCGGAACAAAGTCAGTCTCAAATCAGGGAGTTTTAAGTCCCTCTTCAGTCTTTTATTTGTCCGCAGTAAATACTAAGGACATCTGCAAATCTTGCCCTGAAAATCTTGAGGAAGTTTCCTCCAGTTTTGAAAGTAGCTAAATAGGATTATCACTTACAAACTGTTAATGTGAAAGGTTCATCCTATTCTGATGTGCCCCTTCCTATAATTTTCAGGCCTTTGCAATTCACTGTCTGTGCTGACACATGTGAAAGCATCATTGCCTCTCCATTTAGCTTTGGAAAAGTGATGAATTGTCTTTTAGAGACTGGGTGTACAGGAATGAATGAATCATGAACATTCCTAGGACATCCTAAACACTCAAGTGCAGCCTGAGCTGCAGGGAATGCACTCATTGGACCCTCTGCTCTCCCACAGCACTACCCTTCTGGGAATCCATTTGCCTCCTTTCAAAAGATTACAACTCCAGTACTGCAGTCACTGAACCTTTTGAAGACCCTGAAGCAACTACAAAATCTGACCAACTGTTTTAAAAGCTGCAGCAAAAATTCAATAGCCTTGATTTGTTCCAGGAAAAATTCAGGTCTAACAAAACTCTCACTAACTTCAAAGAGAAAAGCAAGATCCAGACCTTCTTTTCCCTGGAACACAGTCCTGGTACCCCAGTGGGACCTATACAACCATACTTTCAATTATTTCATAGGAAACCCATGAAGAGAATATTAAACAAATTTTAAACATGATGAAAAAATCTCTCTCTTTATAAGAACTTCTTTAATTTTGTCTCTCATGTGAATAATACAAAGCTTGAACACATGATTAGTAGGGTATAAGGAAAAAATAGGAAGGCCTTCAAAACTCTAAGCTGTTATTTTAAAATGTCAGTGGCAATATCCTACCAATTCTTAAACACACATTGCACTCTGGAAATGGGGAGAGTTTGGTCTGGGGTCCTTTTTGTTCTTGTGTGTTCGGATAATCCATCTCCCACCTTTAACTGTCTCAAGATGTAATTTGGTGCTGCATTTCCAGGTTCCACACACTAATATATTCCAAGGGCAGACCTGCAAATGCCTTTCTGAGCATTCTCTCCTTAATTCCAGAAACACAATCCCAGAAATATATTACCATTTCACCACCAAGTGAAATGATGTCTCTAGGTGCTCCCACCACTCCTGCCACTGAAATTGAAGTTTTGTGAAAGGTTGTCTATGGTAATATCAAAGAACCAGAGAATTCACATCCCTATTGTCAAATGGTGGGAAAGAAACTGAATAGGAAAAAGCTGTGAGTGAGCATAAGTCAGGCATGCACTCTGAACACCATCATAATTACTCAAATTTCATACCTTTCAAATTGTAAGGTAGGTAGTTTTTTTGCTTTTTCCCAGCAAAGGAGGAAAATGGCCCATGTTAAAATATTCCACACACTTTCCAAACTGCTTTTGCCAACAGAATAAAACCTTATCTATCAAGTGATATCAGGTTACTTTTCCATATTATGTAAAGATATACAATAGATACAAAATACACAGTAGGCAATAATACTCTATTTACCTCATCAAATCTTTACATTTTCTGTTCCTGCAACAATCTGACTGGTGTGTAAGAGAGGTTACTTGAAATAAACACTGTTAAGTTAAAATGATATCAACAAGCTATTATAGCAGAAAGGTAAGTGCCCTGTGACTTAAACAGCCCAGCCGAGGCAGACAAGCTTCTGACAGACGTTTGCTGAAGCAGAGACTCTGCTGGTGGGAGGCATTTTGTTCTGAGGGGGCAAGATTTGCAGTTGTCCTTCCCTAAGTTCAGCCCCTCAGTTTAGGAGCACACTGTGCCTTTGTGAGTCCCTGCACTGCCCAGCACACACAGAGGCAGCACCTTCTCCTCAGGTAGATGAACCCTCAACACCAAAGCCTCAGGGAGGGCTGACTGTCTGCAAAGATGCCAATTCCTACAAAAAGGAGCTGGCTGGGAGAGGCTGAATGCCCACAGGACCAGTATTTTCCGTTAGAATTCCAACACTGCTGCCTGTTACAATAATTCCCTATTTCCTTCCCCCTCCCAGCTTTACCTGCTTGGCCCACTTGGGCAAATGAGACCAGGTTTTAGTGGTACTCCAAAGATAAAATGTCAAGAATATTCAAGAAGCTCTTGCTCCCACTGATATACACTTTAGGAAATCAAAACATTGTGCAGAAGAAAAGCAAAAATGTTTCAATGACAATTACCAAAACACTTTATTTTAGTAAGGCCAAGGGCTTGTGTCCTACACTACTCAGTTGGTAAATAAAACAGGAGAAATATTCCAATCCCCGGAGCTGGATACCCTGAAACTTTGAAAGGTCCCTCAGAACCTTTCTGCACGTTTGAAAATGTTCCCATTTTCTCTCTGTCAATAGTCCTCTGCTTTTCTTTGCTCTTGCTGATCCTCTAGTAGGACTGAGGGGGAAGACTACTATCTAAGGATAAGATCATTCTTTGCTGGTTTTTTTTTTTTCATTTTTTACAGATACTTGCACATTTGAGTAAGTAGCACACCTTTAAATATTTGAAAGTTATCATGATGTGCTTTGGAGAGTAGAATGCAAAACCCCACCTCCTATGCTTAGCTTAGTTTCTATTTTAAATAAACTGTTTCCTTTTCTTCTATCTCCCAATTGCATCTTTTTAATATTTAAAGGAAAAAGCAAATTCCCCTTAAGTAACAAAATGTGAGGTATAGTAAAAAGAATCTTTATATTGTCACATTATGACTCTAAAATGAAGGGAGGTATATATTAAAGTTTACAGCACAGCAGAAATAAAAATTATTTAGAAAGAGAAATTTGCATAGTAGAGGTGCCTGGAGATTACTTTCTTCTTTTAAATTCTGTGAAGCAATTTATATTGTGATACTTAGACAAATTCCAACCTCTAAAGAAAACAGAATATATATTTCTGAAATGTCTCTGAAAATTTATAAGTGATGATTTATTATGAACTTCCTGTTTTAAAAAAGGGAGGCAAATGTGTGACAGAGGGCATGGCATTTCATAAGTGTGCTTTTTGGATAAGCAAGCAGAGGCCTTTTGTTATACATTGATTGATTCTAAATACAGATTTTATACAATGTAAGCACGTAGGATATTTCTCATTTTTAAAAATTCATACAGGAAGCAGAGAGATAGATTTCAAAGCAAACACAACACATATTTGTAAAATAATTGCAGTTTATTGACCAAAACCATTAAAGGCACTGCAGACAACAGCATTACTTGACAGTCCTCATTGAGTTATTGATTCACTTTCCTCTCCCAAAAGCGCAGTTGCTCAGGCTTTGTTCAGTTTACTGAACACAAGGAAGAAGGCACCTTTTCCTTGCCACTCTTCCAGTTGTTGTTAGATATCACTCTCCTGGGCTACTTTTGGCAGGAAAGCGTTGGTGTGAGGTGCCTGGTTGGACAGAGATGAGCACTCTTGACTCAGAGGTGCATTTGCCATCAGCAAAAAGACTGCATCTCTGGCCCCAGACAGCAGTGGGGTCTCCTCCAGAAGCCTCCTTTGCCCTTGCTCTTAAAAAATTGGTATGAATGGCTTGCAACAACCTTTATATGCAGTGGTGACACCTCGGTACAGCTTGTAAAAGAAAAAATCCTGTGGTCTGAGCTTCCTCAGAGAACACAACACATCCACAGATCTCTTTGCACAAAGGGATGTATCTCAATGCTGTGAAAAATCTGAAAAGTACCCAAAGTCAGCTGGAGAGGGTCTGCTTTGATAAAGCAGTGTGTGTTCACGAAGGAATTCAGTGGGGCAGGAGGGCCAGGCATGCAGAGATCTAAATGGACATGGATACCCAACTGTAACTCATCTGATTGCATCAACAGTTGAATCAAATCATTGAGCTATAAGAGGATTTAAGAATCAGGTATGTACCCATTATCATAAAAGATAAGGAGCTCTTCAGCTTCTCCTGCTCTGCTCACATGACCTACAACCATGACTGCACACACTTCCAGGTGGCAAAACTTGTCACTGCAGATCCTCTGCTCCTTACCCCTTTCCTCCAGGCAGCAGCTGTTCCTACTGAAACCCTTCAAAATGCCCATTGCTTTGGAGTGGCATCGCAGCCACAGGAGATTCAGACAAATCTCCTGGGAAGGGGCTTTGTGGGAATGAAGCTTCTGCAGCTTCCTGAAGTTGTTTCAGAAATAGTCTCTGCTGCTGCAGCCCAGCGATCCCTCTGCAGATGGCCACAGCTGCTGTAGTCCTTAGAGGAGAATTCAGTGTGTTGTTCCTTGTTCATCCTGACACTGTTTGATGGAGGAATTCCCAGAGTAGTGTCACGCTTTGTAACTCTGTGCCATAACACAGAATGCATTCTCCACAATTAAAAGCCTGATTACAGGCACTTGTTTTTCAAATTCTTTTTCCAATTGCAGATCAAATGGCCAAAGCATGCGCGGGTTTGCGTCAGGTTAATTATCAAGAATATAGTCAGTCTTTGAACTCATTTTCTGGGCTTCTTATCCATGGCATTCCTGTGCTTCTGGAATGGAATTAACCCCTTCATCACGTCTCAGTGTGTAAGCTGAAAAAGCACAGTTTAGGGATCTTGTTCTTCAATAGATGTGTGAACGATGACACGTCCAGTGAAAGCAACAATACAAGTAGCACAGGCCCCAGACCTCCTTACAGGTAGCTTTTGATAGCTTGATGTCTGCTTGGATTTCCTTCATTTCATTTTAAAAGGGTGCAGGTAATGAAAAAACATTAAATGCTGTGCTATACAGTATCTTTAGAATGAAAAGCACAAAAAAGATCCCAATCTCTGTACTGGTTAAAGAATTTCCACTGACAACAAGAAAATCAGTGCTATGGAAATATAATCTCCCAGCAGAACTAACACACAGTGCTGCAGCTGTCAAAAGTGAAAGGACAGATCGGGCAAAGGCAGAACTGTCTGCTCTTTGCATTACAGAGAAAAGTGTCAGCTGAGAAATTGGGTAAAAAAGCAGCTAAACCAGGTGGTTTCACTCTCTGAAAGCCCAGAAATACAAAAGGGAAACCACCTTGGAACCATTATAATTCTTTGCAGCACTAAAGAACCTGCCAAACTACTCAACTGTAAAATAAACATATAGGGCTTTTTTACTTACAGTGTTGGGGGGGAGGGATGAGAAGTTATCTTACAAAAAACAAAAGCAGAGAAAAGGTTTTCCAGTTCAAAACTAAGCTTATGGAGGGGGAAAAAAAAAAAAAAAAAGAAAAAAGAAAAAAGAAAAAAAAAAGATAATTGTACTAGTTACTTAAAAGAGCCACTTAGGTCCTCATTTTAGAGGCTCACCATCACTGCTTACATCCTGACAGGTACAACTGGAAGCAAACAGTTTATCTGATATTGGCACCAGGCTGTGGGGCAGGCATTTGAAGAACTCTATTCTGCAAACCTCCCTTCTTGGTTTACTTTGAGGGAGGAAAAACACAGTGAGAAGGATAGCATCAGACCTCTGAGCAGACAATGGGTATAAAGGGGGAAGATGTAGTAAAGACAGCTTTCATGGCATATGTGCAGAATAAATGAGGGTTTTCCAGCTCAGAAAAAGTGAGGAGCTGAGAAGGCCAGGGCTTAAAAACTTTTATCAATCACCATATGAGCAATGAGTGCTTTACTTTTGACTTATGATAGAAGCTTATTCCTATTCTTCCTTTTGCAACAAGTTACAATGTTTTGAGCGTTGGTGTGTTCCTCCAGAGAGCAGTGGCTGAGAACTGACTGCATGGCAACAAACAGAACAGAGGGAATGCCACAGAACTAACAGAAACAGTCACTTGAATACCTTAGTGAATTCACATCAACAGTATTTACACCCATTTCGTGTTCTCTCCAGCTGAGCACACCAGAGAATGTGACTGTTGGCAGGAACCAAGCAAATGAACGGTGAATAATACGCTCAGATAGAGACTATGCACAGGAACTGAATATGGAATTTGCATTCAGGTCAGAAATGCTGGTGAGAGCACGCTCTGCTCACCCAAGCAAAGACAGAGACTGTGGCTTCTGTCTACTTTCAAAACATTCCCTCAGATGGGTGCAGATCCCACCTTACTTTATTCCATGAAATTTAAAGATGTAACACTCTGAGCAGATTCAAGGAAATGATGAAAAGAGACATTTGTCAGAAAGATGACTTGTTTTCAAATGGCTTGTCTACATCTGGTACAGAGACATCGGGAACTGCATTAGTGCCCATTAGGAGTGGGAGACAGCACTTAGCATGGAGCTGCTAAGAAACCCCTGCAACAGAGACAAGCAAGAAGCACTTTGTATCCAACCTCTTCAATTTGCTGCTGTTTTAAAAGGAAACCAGACTCTATGTACATAGCATACCTTCGTTTTTGTTCTGACAAACTTCATCAACTGTGTTTGCTGTATGTGATTTTAAAACCCAGATAGAAAAGAAACGGAGAGACTTCTTAACTCTCAACACCTCTTCAACCACACAACATTTAAGGGAAAATAATGTGCTTTGCAAAACTCTGTCAAGTCGTCCTTTGGTCTCTTAAATCTCTACACCTTCCACTATGATAACTATCTGTCCTACTGTTTTCAGCGACTAGAGAGAGTTCCCTCACTTAACTGCATCGTCCAAGGATGTTAATGCAATGTGGGTAGAAGAGGGGAAACTTAGATTACCTGGCTTTGTTCAAGGTAACTCAACCACTTCCTTTGAAAGCGCGCTCTGGCATCCAAGCTTTCCCACCACAGAAATTATTCACTTGCTATATTTACCCAGAGGTGGTACCAAGTCTTTCCTAAAAGCATCTAAAATCCTAAGCTGTTTAAAAAAACTCTCAGCAAAACCTGACTTCTTCTCTACCTACCTTGTACTGCAGCTCCCATGATTCCTTCCCATCTGTACCTAACGCACATGAAAAAGCAGAGCCACTCAGGTGCATCTCTCTGACACTGCTTTGCCTGGGAGCTGAAATGATTTACTTCATCGGGGGGAGGGTTTTCCTCCTTGAGAAAAGCAGCTGAGCCTGCCAGCAAGGGTGCTGAGTTTTCACAATGGCTCAGACTCTTTAGTAATCACTGCTATACCCCTGGGACTTTCAGAGGATCAGCATATTTTTAGACTGGACTCTGCCGAGTTCTACCCCAACAAAAGTTTCAAAGCTGCATTTATGGAAAAAAAAAAACAAAACTTCTTTTGTTATTTGTGAAACAAATTCCCTTCAAAGTCACATTTGGGACAAAAGTAAATAGCTGTTTCCCAGGATTATTTTTCAAGTACAAAACCAGCTGCAGCCCAGAAAAGGACTTTCTGACCTCATTTGAAGGGTTGCTAATACTTATGTCTTAAGCATAGAAGTTACAGTTATGCTTTACAGTAAATTGTCTCATCACAGGGCAATGGATTGGAGCCCTGGACTAATGACCTGTGTATAGGAAACTTCCACAGCTGATAATCAAATCAATCTGTGTGTCTTCTACACAGACACCATGCTTGAGGGCATTTCTTCTGTGCAGAGGACACTCACTCACCTATGCCATTACAAAATTGTCCATAAGTGAGTCCTCAGGAACTCCAGCAGCATGAGGACCCTAGATCTCTCAAGACTATCTGAGGAGGTTGTTCTTTTCTTCATAGACATATTCCTTGTCATGGTTACCAATACCTTCTCTCACTCCTGAACTATTTACCACACTCTGTACTTTTGTTTTCCCACTAAAATTGCTGAGGTCTCCAATGTGATGTCTGAATGTATCAACATTCAGTGGGGGAAGTCATAATGCAAAAACATAACAATACCAATAAAAAACCCCAGACTTTTCTTCTCTGCAAATATCTCAATCATTGTTCTGGAAAGCAAGAAAGGAATAAAATGTCACAGACATTTTCTGGAAGATTATACCTGGTTGACCCCCAGGAGGCAGTATTACATCTGAGGGGGTTCCTTCATTCACTGAAATTAATCAGAGTCAAAACTGTTCCTATGATGCTACTTTTATCCTCTTCCTTTACTCACTGTATTTTCTTGCTGTGTACACACACATTCATCTGGTCACATCCTCACACCACATAAATAACCACAATTTCACTGAAAAAGGAGGAATCATAGAATGGTTTGGGCTGGAAGAGACTTTAAAGATCACCTAGTTCCAATCCCTCTGCCATGGGCAGGGACAGCTCCCACTAGACCAGGTTGCTCCAGGATCCATCCAGCCTGGTCTTGAACACTTCCAGGGATGGGGCATCCACAGTTTCTCTGGGCAACCTGTTCTGGTGCCTCACCACCCATACATATAGCAAAGAATTGCTTCCTGATACCCAATCTAAACCTACTCTCTGTGAATAAAGGTATTCGCAGACACAGCATATGTGTGCTGAGAAGTTAGAGCAAATTATCTTCATTAAAACTCAGGATTAATTAATCAGTGCACCAATAAGCAGTGTAGACATCTCAAACTCCTTTGGGATATATAAAGAATTTAGATGTTCAGAACTGTCGGCAATAAATTATATCCAAATAGTACACAGAGGGATGGAAATGAGCCAAATGGACATACATGGAGGGTCAGAGCTGGTCCATCTAACCCAGGAACTGGATTTCCCCAGTGCTGTAAGTTCTCCAGGTGTGTTGAATGTCTGCCTCTCCCAGTATCCACAACACACTGAGGAGTAAGCTGTCCAGGTCACATGTACAGCAAAGCTCACAACTGACTGCTTTTTACACCCCAGCAGAGCTGTCTTCCAACCTTCGCTCTGACCACTTAGCACAGTGACTGACAAATTTATCTAAAGCATGGCATATTTGGATTCAATGTTCTTCCCATTTTGCAGGGACTATAAACAAGATCTCAGTTTAATTCCCTAAAGTTTGAACAAAAATGTTTTATCTAACCTCCCTGCTAATATTGGAAAATACTCCCTGAATCACAGAAAACAATAGAAAAAAAGAAAATTAATTACTACATTGCGTGCTGACTAGAAGTTCCATCTGGGAGAGGGAAAAAAGAAGCTAAATCCAAGGACATTTATTGTGACATAAATAAGCCTGAAATCCAAGATTTTGCAGCCAAAGAAAGTAGTTAGCTACAAAATTACTACTCACTCTTACTCTCTTGGCTTCAATCAATATTTTGCTGTTCCCTGAAATCAAAAAAATTCAGCAGACTGATGGCTGGGGCACTCCACCAGCCCATACAACATGCAGGCATTGGTCCTGTCAAGTTAAGGGCAGTAAAATCACATCTCACACATTCCTGGATATGAGCTCTTAACACTGATGTATTCAGTAAAATCTGAAAAGAAGGAAGAAAACAGTGTTGCTCTTCTGTCACCTGTCTAGTGACAAAGAGCTGTTTCAAGTGCCTGTTTCTAGAACAATGTAAATCAATATAAATCCTGAGCTAACTTTAGAACTAAGGACAAGAACCTGGAAAGGACTTGGTCTGCCCAAAGTAGACACTGCAATATCCTGCATTGAATTACCCAGCTCTCTATGAGTAGCTCAAAGACAATCCCAATCTCTCTGTCATTAGCCATCAGTTGCTGTAAGCAGTGGACCCAGAGCACAGGGCTTAGCAGGCACATCTGACTCAGTCTTGTGTTTCCTTCCTGTTCTACATCTCAGAATCCAGCTTATTTTAAGCCCAGAGGTATTAAAACAATCACAAAACTTTTGGGGGATGCTGTTCCATGCATAACTCAGCTTTGCTTGTCATTTGGATGTCCTACAGGTACTGTGCCAATTCTCCAGAAACAGAGGGAGAAAAATAGAGAGAGAATGGAGGAGTTATGTCTGTGTTTGTATGAGTTACCATCCTCAGTTGGTTAGAGCACAGTGCTAATAACACCAAGGTTGTGGGTTCAATCCCCATATAGTCCCTTCCTTAAGAGCTGGACTCGATGATCCTTGTTGGTCCCTTCCCATTCAGAATATTCTGGGAAATCTGTGAAGGTTAAACACACTACAATTTTAAGGAACAAGCTCCCCTCCAGCCTAGTTGGTGGAATACAGCTCCCTTCTGTGGAGACAGCATGTCACACACACAGGCACAGACTGACTCACTTCTCCAGGAGCCCGAAGAGGTTAGAGGAGGGAAAAACACACTTCCTAACTATTTTACACAAAGAAACATATAGAGAGAGATTAATTGCTTTGCTGTAGTCTATCATTACCTTGTCATAAAACACTATTAGCCTAATGCTCCATTTGCTGGTAGCCTCACAGCAGTACGCTCTCTTCTGGGGGACACAAGCAATTGGCTCCAAAATACATTCTGCACTGGAGGAATGTATGTAGAGGGTTTAAATTATCTGCGTATCTTTAATCTTAATCCAGGGAGCAATGGAGGATCTGCTAGTTATTTATAGCTGGGCTGGGGTGAGCTGCTGTGAGTAGGGTAATTGAAACAGTATTTCAGCCTGTCTGCCACTGATTTGTGTAATGGCTGATGAAAGCTATGGCATAATCACAATGCTAAATGGAAATGAAAAAATAAAAATGCATTAAACATATGTTTTTATGTTGTGTTTTATGATCACATCTTATTTTTATTGCACTTCCAAATTCTGTTGTTTTTTCCTTTCTGAGATCAGTTTATTTGCCTGGCAGCAGTTTGCTGTATTAAAGCTCAAGAAAGCTGATCTGCTTTCTCTTATTTTCTGGATTACAAGAGCGTTCAGCCTGAGAGCTGCTAAATATTTAAGTCTGAGGGCTATGACCTCTTTTTAAAGCTGCTGTTACAACAAAGGATAGTTTATGCAAATTATTGTCCTTTAAATAAGAGTCTTTATTTCTCAGAAAGGTGTTATTTTGATCCTTTGTGAATTTTTCAGCATATATTTTTAATTATTCAATCTATTGCTTGTCATATACTATTTTTAATATTTGACAGTTATTGTGGTTAAGTGATCTAGTGCTGCCTCAAATCAGGAAAGACATGGCATGATTTACCCTCATGTCCATTATTTCCTCTCCTTTTAAAGGAGAAAATATTCCCAGATAACACGTACTGTCTTTGGATGCTTTGTCAAGGTGCCTTGCAATTCCTCTGCCAAGTGTTAAACACCAGTTCATGTCCCTGCCCACCCAGGCTTGGTGACTTCTGGGTGGGTCACACCCATCTGCTTTTTGGGCAGGAACCTGCTGACCCCGACAGCTTTACCCCTCCTGTAACTTGGTATCACAGACCCCTCTAGTTTACACTCTGCTTCCAGCACCCAAATTTAAACAGTCTGCTCACCAGGCAGCCAAAACCCACCTGAAGTGTCATCTGCCTTTAGCAGGGAAGGCATCTGGGATCTCAGAGAGATCTTCCAGCTGCAATACATGGGCCACCTTGTGCTGGAACGAGGACATGGAAGTCCTGGAGTAGGTTCCCTAGCACAATACCTCTGGATACAGACACCTTGAGTCAGCAGAACCCTAGAGACTCCAGAATTCCCTACTCCAGAGCCATGCACCAGGTCTAACAGCAGCAAACCAGGTTCAGTCCCAGCAACCCCCTTATATGTTTTGTCAGAAGCTCCTCAAACCCAGAAAATTACAGTGATACAGGTTAGACTCCACAAATATGCTTTCTCCCAAGAACACACTTCAGCAGAGAATTCCCAGCTTTCAGAATGTGGGGCAGCTCCAGGCCATGCCAGACAAGTTACGGCAAATAAGAACAGTCAATCTGTACATCCCAGACACAGAAATAGCTGCACCCTCTGCAGCCTCCATGGTAAGCTCTGGCTGCAATCCTCTTTCCACCAGTCTCTAAAGTTCAAATGTTACCTTTTCCATTGCCTTAGGAACCATTCAGCCTAGAGCCTTGAAGACTTTTCTCAGGCTCAAGCCTAAGCCCACAAACTTAACTCCAGTCCAGTTCTATTCTGACTTCTAGACATATCTGGTAAGGAAGCAACATTCTCTTGCAGAATCTCCTTCTGATATCATAGACAGCACCATTAACAGACTAATAATGCTCTGAGAGGAAAGGATGGGCTGAACATTAAACAAATGTCTTAAAGACTGGCTGGACTTGATCTAGTGTATGCCACTTTAATACCACCCACTGGCAGACACTGAGAAATACCCTGTAAGAGAACAATTATGAACTACTAAATATTAAATCTGCTAATATTTACGTAGGAGTGTAACAAATGAAGGGCAGCCAGACTGCCTAGCAGAGTCACATGAGCAGCTGGTTAAAGGCAGACATTTTACTGTACCCTGTGCCATGTTCCATCTCATGCACACAAACTCACCTAACTTTTTCATTATACAAAAGAAACTCTCATGTGTCCAGCAGGAAATTCAGGAAGTAAAACAAGAGATCATGCTGGGATGAGGGGTTTAGCAAAATGTAACAAATGGGCATGGAGGCCAGCAGAATATGGAAAGCAGCAAAGACTACGCCATAAATCAGTTACCACTTTTCACTCTCACAAGATGGCATCTGGATATTTTACTCCCCCAACAATAACCTTCTAAGAATAGAACAGAAAAGTTTTGTGGCTTGATACAGGGAAAAATATCATCTGTAGGATCTCAGTGAGAAGAGGTCACTTGCTTCCTTGGAAAGATTACAGAAAAAGGAAGAAATCATAGCAAGAGAACTCTCTGATACATGAGTACCTAGAGACCCACTGAGAAAACCTAATCCCCTATAACTGCTGTGCAGAAGCTGAAAGACAGCCATTTAACCTTTGGACTGCCACTGCTACACAGCTTACAAAAGCATCCATGTGAAACCTTTAAGTGGGAGAAATTACAGTTGGGAGAGACCTATTCTATTCCCATGAAATCTGATCCACTCAGTCCCCAGACAGAGGATTCATCAATTACAGCTAATAAATACTTTAAAGATGAAAAAATTAGTGTATTTCTAAATCTGGAAGCTATAATCTTTCTAAGACAAAGAGTTCCTCATCTAAGCAGGCAGTACAAATGTGGTTTTCTATTGTAGAGGCACTCACTGGTCTTGGCATGGGTTCATACTACTGTAGTAACTTCTTTTTCATAGCAGAGACATGTTCTGGAAAGGCTGGGATATAATTTTACAGACATATAGGCTTGGGTGGGTCCTGCCTTAGGGATGTTGTTATCTAATGGTAAATATACTGCACAGAGCTGCAGAGAGGGTGAAATGTTACATTCCTTAATCAAAAAAAAAAAAAGCATCTATGACAGAAAAGAGCTTATAACATTAAAATCAGAGAGATAAGAATTACCCAGGAATAACAGGCATAAAGTGTCTGACAAGGCTGCCAGCACAGGCAGGAAAACACTACAAGCACAGTGCCCTCATGATGACCTATCCCCCTGCAAACCATGTCTGGAGACCAAATCTCTGCAGGTCACTTGGCAGGGCCTGTCTCAGATGAGTCATGTGCAGTCACTGCCCCTCTGCAGTAAGAATCACAGAATCATGGAATATGCTGAGTTGGAAGGGACCTTGAAGGATCATCAAAGTCCAGCTCCTGCCCCTGCACAGGACAGCAGCTCCAAGAGTCACACCATGTGCCTGAGAGGACTGTCTAAAATCTTTCTGAACTCAGATAGGCTTGGTGCTGTGACCACTTCCCTGGAGTACCTGCTCCTGTGCCCAATCACACTCTGGGACAACAACCTTTTCCTAGTACCTAACCTACATCTCAGCAAATCTAAATCACAGTAAACCAGGTGCTGGATATAAACTTTTTCAAACACTTTTCTTTACCAAAATGTGCATTTTTCAGACTGGGCCTCAGTATTTTGCCTGTGCTCCTCCTGTTCTCAGTGTAACACAGCTGAGCCCTGGCCAGCTCCCACCCCTGCTTCCCACTCTCTCTACTGTGCAGCCGGATGGGCAGCCAACAACATGCAGAGCCATTTTTCATTAAAAAAGGGAATTTCTTCTGTCTACCCTTCCATAAAGCCCCACTGCCTCTGGCCCATTCTTCAGTACATTGTCCATGCCTTTCTTCACTTCAGTGTGTATTTCCAAGTTCGTGCTGTGTGAGGCTCAGACTGACTCGTTCCTAGGTTTAGGCTGACGCACAGCTTCACTGTGTGAAGTGCAGAGAGGAGAAAACACTGTCATTCAGGGACTCTTGATTAGACTCTGATGGACTGGGGGAAGCTGATTAAACAGCAATGTGTCTTGCACATGGTACTGCTCAGGCACTTTGTGTGAAACATCTGTGCCCAGAGAAAAGGTCACTGCAGTGTGAGAACATTGCACCAACTTGAGAAAATGTAAAAATAGAGATGGGGGCTAAGAGCAAGGTCACAGTGAAATACAAAAGGCTTTTTTTCTTCTAAAGTGAAGGTGACAAACTTTCCAAAATTTCCTGTGAAATTGCTGAACAACCCTGGCATCTGATAAATAAGAGATGGACTCCTGGAGGTGTCCAACATAGAGATGCCCACACATTCCCAATACTCTGAAGAGTCCTGTGCACTCCTGGGCACTGCAAGTCCTCAATACAAATAGCTTGATTGCTCTGCTGAATACAGGTGGGCTTAAAATGTGCTTTAAATTAAACACTTGCTTACATTACTTGCTGAATCAGAATGAAAATCCTGTGTGTTGGCACAGTCTCAGCTGTACTGATTCAAGATTTATACCAAGGAAAATGAAGCCAGTTTGTAATTTCCAGCAAAAATAACCAGGTTTACCAAGCTGTCAAGGTCTGCAAACAAGGAGGAGAGAAACAAGCCCAAGATTTTTATCTGTCCTTGAATAATGGCAGAGCACAAAGGAAGACAGAGAAAAATCTTTCTTTTCCCCCCCTTTTTTCCTTGCTTGGCTGAATGAGTGCAGGTCTGCAGCTCCATTCAAATCGGATTATCTCACTTTCAGAAATTAATTCGCCAAGGAAACAGCTGCTTATCATGAGGCTGCAAGTAGGATGCCCCTCAGACCACCAGCTCCCAGAACCTGGGATGAGCAATTAGAAATGTGTAGGGCTCAATGAACATTTGTTCTTCATCACAGAAGACAAGCATTGATAAGTTTTCACTATGCCAGTTCCCTGCTGCTTTCTTTCTCACACTGCTTGCCCCAAGGTAAACTGTATCATTAGAAAATTATGACAGTCACATTCCTATTATTCCACTGAAGACATGCAGTTTTCTATAAATACCTCTGGTCAAACCTTTTAATATTTCTCTTTAACAAAAGAAGACAATAATGACTCTCATTTGAAATATAAATTCACAATGCCATGATTATAATTTTCACTGTAAAGTGACCACAATTGACTAATTAAAAGTAGCAATGACTGTTCTTGCTTCCTTCACGTTCCTAAAACCAGGTTGATACTTTTTCTTCCTTTTTAATTTAATTTGGATAACTTTTTATATACATCCACAGCAATGTCTAACCATGTCAGGCTTCCTGAGGTGTTTTGGCAACAGAATGAAATTGCCTTTCCTGGTGTGGGCACCCCGAGCAAGCTGAAGAGCAGTGTGTCCCACAACTTCTGGCTCTGCACAGCACAGAAAGCACTGAGGAGAGTCTTTTCTAAAGGCACCCTTTGCTGAACAGGCACTGTTCCAGCAAGTGCTGCTAAGAGTTATTGGCCTTCAAGGCCTTGGAAGCAAGCATGTAGAAGCTTATTTAAATATTTTAGTAAATTAGATTGTCTTGTTTTTCAGTAAAACTAAATAAACCACACAAAATATTTTGATGTGAATATAAGCTAAGGAGACACACGGGAAGAAACTTTCTTCAGCACTTACCTGATGCAAGTCTACATCCCACAGAATCAGATCTTTCCAGGGCTGCCTGCTATCCTTCAAGTATATTGGAAATTTGGAAATAAAAACAGATTTCAAAGAACACACTCAGGATTGATTGGGAAGTATAGAGCAGTCACAGAACACAGACTTGAATGGTAGCTTCTAGCAAGCTTAGCTTGAACTTGCTCA
The DNA here is from genome assembly GCA_035583235.1 of Hafferia zeledoni. Taxonomy (NCBI): domain Eukaryota; kingdom Metazoa; phylum Chordata; class Aves; order Passeriformes; family Thamnophilidae; genus Hafferia; species Hafferia zeledoni. Next base: position 7,196,176 of record JAWWEV010000169.1, on the reverse strand, counting down.
TGAAAGTGGCCTTAAATAACAACTTTATCCTGCCATGAACAGGTCAAAAATACAATGAAGAAGTGTAGCTAGCTGGGGAAAAATGAACATTAGAATTCCAGAAATGTACTGGTCTGAAACCTGTAGTTCAGTGCCAGGGACAAGCTTTGTTCCTAAAAGTGCAGATACAGCAAGGACCAGGATGCAAGGACTGCTTAGAGGAAGGAAACTGCCATTGACTTTAGTAAGTTCTGGATCAATAATCAACCCTTTTCCTCAGCCCAACATCTGGTATTCAGATGATGGATTACATGACTTTCGTTCCCTAAAAGAGCTGCATGATTCCTTCTGTCTCAGTCTGACAGGACTAAGGATTAATGAAGTCTGGAGTGAAGCTCCCACTGGTGAAAAGAAGCAGCCACTATCCCCCTGCCTCCCAGAATGAGTCAGGATTCTTTTTGTTCATTTGTTCCACATAGTCAGACACTGCCACACTCTTCAACACCACCATGAAAAAGAAGAGCAAGAAGAAAACTCAGTAAATCATACTTTGGATTTGCAACTTAAATATCGAAATGAAACATGAGAAAACTAGAAGGAGCAACAAGCCACTCCATTTGCTTCAAGTTTTGAGTATTGCTGCTTATCTCCCCGTACAAGAAAGAGGGGTGTCAAAAGCCCATCAAAGATGCTTAGTGGTTTGCCACAGCCCTCATCATTGCTGAGCTCATGTCAGGTTTGGTCCCCTGCCAAGCACAGAGCATCCTGCCTCAGCATCCACAGCTTTTGCTGGGGCAGTTTCCTCTGGAAGTTCTGAAGGGAAGGCAAGGAAAGGCCAGACTAATTCCTGTTGCTACTGCACGGCTCAGGAAGCATGAAGTACTTATCAGGTTGAGCAAGCCAATTACCTTGCCACTCTCAATAGCACAGAGTTTGATGAGTGCTGTTACTCCTAGCAAGGTATGAAGCTGCAGAGCTGGAGAAGGGTCATTTAGCTCATTGCTCGTTCAGCTCCTGTTTTGTGTGACTAAGATAACTATGCAAACAGATCCCAGAAGAAATTAGAGCAATACTATGCTATGGCTTTCTGTCTTCAGACACACGTGGCTGCCTTATTCCTGGATCACAGGGTTAGTGAAGAGATGCCTAAAGATCTGAAGGTGAATCAGGAACAGAGACATTGATTTCGTAAACTGCTGAACTGAACTCTGGATTAAATGTGAGCCCTGGAGATAAGTAAAGTAGCCCTTAAAGCTGTAACACCCTACTGCTCCTCCCAGTCTCCAATTTCTCTTTCCCTCCTCCTCTGCAACAGATTGATATGAATTACTCAATAATCACCACCTTCCCTGGGCTTCAGCTTTCAACTGACAGACAAGACCTTATCTCTCTCCTGTGAGTAAATTGCCCTGGGTTGTTATTTTTCTAGTTTTTCAACTATTTGCACTAAACTTTAAGGACAGGGTATCATACTCTAATCACAGTACAAATTCTTCTCTCATTTTATAAAGATCAGGAAAAAATGTAGTAATCAATAATCATATTCAATAAGCCTTGATTGTGTATAAGATTCTGCATGTGACTTTACATAAGTCACTGGATTTTTTCATGCTTCTGCTCTCAGTCTGTTCTGGGAAATGTTTCTTCTCTTTTCTTCAGCTTTTTTTGTTTAGTTAGACTACAACCCCTTCAGGACAAAGACTCTAAAGCAGCCCCTGAATGATGGTAGTGCCCAAAGACACAGGTAATGATAAATACATACATACACACATACCACACAGACAGGTACTTCAAACTGGAGTTATGATCAAATCTCTTATATTGCAATATTTTGGGATGAGAAGAGGAATATCATTAAACTCAGAGGCACCAAATAATTGCTAAATCATAAATATATATCCTAAACCCAGGCTTTATTAACTGTACTTCACCATTTCCTTTGAGAGAACTGTCTCTCAGAACAACAAAAAAAGGACATTTCAGACTCCAACTCTTACTTCATTTTAAAAGAAGTCCTTAGCAGAAAATGAAAGAAATTATTTTAAATAGATAATGAGTTTCAAGGTGAGCACCTTACCCCTGGCACTTTTCAATTAAGAGTGCAGGACTTGCATGTCTTGAGAATACTATTTCTGACAGTGCTGTTCTAATATATTTTTAGAGGATTGCCCTCAGGGCTCCAGTTTCTTCAATCCACATCCTCCTCTCTTCCTTCTGAGGTTCCTGCTTAGTTTCTGACAACCCATAATACTTCAACCTTTCTCATCCTATCCACCTTGTTCCTAACTGAAAATGAACAAACACTTTTTAACCTACTTTTATTGTTGTTTTTCTCCCACCTGAAGGCAAGGCCCCACATGAGAATAGGCTGTTTGAACATCACCATGAAAGGTGGGGATGGTTGATGAGAACTGTAATTGCAGATTGGCCTGAGAATTTTGTTGGTGTTGTGCTGTGGGGTTGCATACTCTGTTCAAGCCTCAAGAGTGCTCAGTGGTGGAAAACCAGCAAATCTGTGTATGAATAAACAACAACACTCCTCCTACTCCTGTTTTACACTATATAGTAAGTCTGAAATTGCTAAAAGGCCATTTTGGGGAACTTGGACTTGCTGCTCCTTACAGCAACCAGCCTGAAGCCCAAACTGGATTTTGACCAACACAGGGTACAAGGTTGCCAGTCCCTACCTGTACGCCAAGGCTACTCTCCCACATTCAAAATAAAGCCACTGGAATAGCTATCCCATGTTCAAAATAAAGCCATTCCATGACCATATGGACTCACATTGCTTCTCATTCCTTCACCTTTTTTCACAACAGATAAGTACAAACAAACAAAAAACTTTTCTAATTAGATTCAACACCTTGTCACAAGGATGAAAAGTTCCAGGTTGAAGGTATTGCTGCAACCACTGACAGCTGTGCTATAATGATTATTATTAACAGCTACAAGTATGCTTGAAGTAGCACACGATCCCTGAGCAAGCAGCCCAAAGAGATTATTTATTTCTTGACTCATGTTAGATTTATTGTATTAAGGGCTGTTTAGTAATTAATCTACAGCTCCTGAAAACTCTAGCACCTTTCTAATGCAGGGATAATACAGGTCCCACGAACAAGGTGTAAAGCTTACCAAGTATGGAATGAGAGCCAGTGTTCACAAACCATGGTAACAAGTCCACTCTTCACTATATGTCTGGCAAAACAGGGAGTTTACAAATCCTTAAACCTTTGTGAAAGGACATTAAGACCCAGTTTTTATTGCCTAGGTCACCTACCCTTGCTAGAAGGAGCCAGTGATGTGTCTGGACAGATACACCACTCAGATGAAATTAAGGAAAGATACCACATTCCCCAGTTTCCATTAACACAGAACAGTGCTGCTTCACCAAAACCACCCCATCAGAGGGGAGAACAACAATTTCTCCAGATCTGATTGAAAAAAAAAAAAAAAAAAAAAAGATGAAGACAAAAGCTCAAAGAATTTTCTGAAAAGAAAGGGCGAGTGGACAGTAAACAGGGGAGTGTCAGGACTGTGCTCTGGTCACCTCTCTCAGTATAGGTGGGCTTGTATGGAACTGAGAGATTCATATCAGAGGGTTACAGAGTCAAACACTTCAGCTCTCGCTTAGCATCAGTCTGGGTGGGTTGTTGCAGAGGTACCATTTAATTTCACACCTTTCCCTCTGCATTTCAATAGTTCAATACTAAAAGATCAGCCATGTGAATGCCTGAAGTTTCAGGTGAAGTTCCCTTACTATCCGGGCTATCACAGGGAAAAAGAGTCTCAGGATAAAGACAGCAGAAGTAAAGACATCTTCACAGTGAAGAGTAAATGAAGGGAAAGATCCAGTCCCACTGACTTTCAGTATGCAAAACCACCATATTTCACCATTCTAGTTCCTCCTTCTCATATTATAGAGGCTGCCTACTTGTACATAGCTAAGGCTCAGTGTGAAACAGATGCAGAAATGTCCTTTAGGATGACCAAGCTCATTAATGCTCTCATTACCACATTATCTTCTCATCCTTCCAGCCAGCACATACTAACAATGTTAAAGTCCAAAGGTATGACAAGACTCTGTAGTAATAAATATGGGAAACATCTCATCTGTTTGGTGTATAGCTTACCTAAAATAATAAATTGAAAATTATTTCTCCTTTTTTGGTGGAAACTTCTCCAATCTTTCACCGTGATGAAAAAAATAATTATTTTGCACCTTCAAAAACAGCAGTAAGAACACTTGTTTTTGCTGGTGGAGTCAACACAGCAATAAAACAGACCATGTCCTGCTATAAGGATTAGTAGCAGCAGCAGCATTAAGTGACTCTCAATGCAAGGCCAAACTCTGATCTCCGCTATGATTTTAGCAAATGTCATTTCTGCAAGCATCTTGCTCACTGAAAGATGAGGGCAGAATTTGGCCTGCCTAGCCTTTAGAGCTCCAAGCAGATCCATATTATCCCATCTTCCTTCTCAGATACCAGAAGTTTAGAGGTCAACATCAAGGAATACAATTATACATTGCTTGTTAGAATGTCAAGATTAAAAAAATACAATTCCATAAGTTCATGTTTACTTTTGCACATGCTAGTCTTTTACACAGACAGTGCAAACTCAAGAAAAGCCTATTTTAACACATTCATTTTAGGAAGAAGAAGCAATAAATACAGACCGTTACCTTGCAATGGTTCCACAGAAGTATAATCAACGCCTCTGATAACAATATTGGCTTTCCATAACACAGAGAGGAATGCACCTATTTCAGAAAAGAAGGCTGAGAGAGTAGACTGGTAAGGAGCAGCATTTCTGCTTCATGGACCAATATGCGGTCTAAGTTCCATACACACATTGACATAATCCAAATTCCCTTTTGACTTCACATTTTTTACCTTATGAATTTCTCCCCAGGATCACCAGCTCTTTTGTAAGCATTGGCATTTCCTGCAGCCCCTGCCTCTCCCCAAGCCAATGACCTCTCCAGACAACTGCAACAAATATAGCACAATGGCAGGACAGGTCAGCAGCAAAGCACTGATGTTTTGGTGACCAAAAAATAGCTCACATGCTCTCCCTCAAGCAGAGTCCATCCTCTAGATAACTACAAAGGTTCTACAATATTTGAAATACATGCAGCCCATAGTCTCAATATATTCAAAGCCTATTTGCCTTTTATTATATAAAGTGCCAGCTAAATAAACAGAGTCACAGCTATAGATATAAAAAAATGCATGTCAATACACATAAAAATTACATGTTGCTGTATCTGAAGCTATCTGGGCTCATTAACAGAATCCTAAAGTAGGCAGTATATTAAACCAATTTGCAAAGTCAGAGTTGAGATGGTTAACTATAAACACTCCCCCGCATTATCAACACAGGACTTCTTGCTTAGTTGTCAATCCTTGTTTTTACCAAAATAAATGCAAGTATACACCAGAAACTATCTGATTATAATATGATCTTTTGTTTGTGAATACATAACTACAAAGTGAATTCTACTATACTGAATTATTCCAAATGACTTGGAAAAAAGACCAAATTTATGGATCATAATTTCTAATTCTTGCCTCTTTTAAATGGTAACTGATTTAAGAAAATCTATTGATATATTTTTGATACATAAAACAGCCAAACTCAGTTTCCTCACATGATTAAGATAACAGTACCCTGAATCCTCTTTGTCTGCTAATGCACTAACAGAATTGTTATTAAGCAGTAAGGGAGTGAGAGAAACAGCAATATGAGACATGGCACAGTGAATTCTCATGATTTCAAGTGAAAGCTGTCACTGTACAAAGCATAATTCCATTCTGTTCAGCCTCATCTTTATCTTGAAAACACACAGAAAGACAGCTGTGCTTCACAGGCAAACAAAAATACTTGCACTTTCTATCCTGCCTCATAAACCCTCATCAGAATTTCCCACCAATCCCTGCTCCATGCAGGTGACCCCACTGAAGAGCTCTGGAGGGTCTAGTGCTACAGTGCCTATATGGGGCACTTCAGCAGAGCAAAACTGCAGTGGACATTCCACTTCCCAGGATTTGGGGCTCTAGTCATGCAACAGAGACGTAGCAGCACCCATTGGTCAGACAAGGCAATGGCTATTGAATTACAGTTCCATTATCATCCACTTTCACTTTGTTAGGTGCATTCACAGCTTCAGGTCACGTTCCATCACACATTAGGCCTCACCTCCTGTACGTGCCTGGGCAGCCAAAGTGCCTCCCCAGCCACCTGCTGGTGCCAGGCACACGGGCAGCCACCCAGCTCCAACACACCCCGAACCGTGTACAGAGATAACCTGGTCACACTGACATAGACAGGTGGGAGAAGGCTGCAAATGCAATGCATGGGAGCTGTGCCTCCCTGAGTTTGTGTATTAGCTGCCACGGGATTTCAGAGAGAAAGATTTAAAATACAAGTATGCTCCCATCTGGTGAAAACTTTCTTAAGGAGCAGAAGGGAATCATGCTGTACCGACCAAAATGCCTTGCCAGTAAGGCTTTGTAATAACATCACACGATTTGCTTCAGCTGAGAAGAAAACTGTTTGGGAAAAGCCTCCAGTCACAGATTTTAAAACCTCTGCAGGCTCACTCAAGCCAAAAAAAACCCCCAAACCCAAGAATTTATGGAAAAGAAATCCATGTGGCCTCAAAAAATCAAACCTACCTATTAGCAAAATCCATATGCAACAGAACCATCAGTCTGCACCTACAGTAGGCTTTTCTCTTCTCAAACCCATCCAGATACAGATTTTTTTTTAATGGAATAATATTAAAATTATTTCACATAAGAATTAATTGAAGAAACATTGATTTTTTTTTTTGTCTTGCCTCAATAAAAAGTAGTTCACCTCATACGAAGTTGAGTTTGTTCAAGAATATGGAGACAAAATTTTATAGATTTTAAGCAAACTTATCAGATGAAAATGATAGGATGTGATAAAAATATTTTTTCATTATTTATTACAAGCTTATCAAGAGATATATATGTAATCTATAATATCTATACTTTAGTCTAGATGATATCTAACACAGATACTTTCCATTAATAAGATTTTAATGTCAGAAACATTTATTACATGCTGGCTCCTATAATCTATTGGGAAATTACTCCTTCTAAGCTAATCAATAAGAAACCTTACAGTGATAACATAATCGAAGCAGCACATATTAAATAAACAGTCTGATCAACAGCAAACCCAGTTCAATAACTTATTAATACATCACCTCTACAAGCCACTTATCCTACAGCTGGCATCATTCTACAGGAGAAAGAACATGAAAACAATACTAGTGAAATCATCTCAACTGTTTTAATGACATGACACCAGTGATTCCTCTGACTAAGTCCAAGTGACATCAGTCAGTCATTATCTTCTTTTTTTCTAGACACCCACATCTATTTCCAACACCCAAATTGCAATGGAAGGAGATTTTGGCAATAGGAGCTTAGTGTTGAGGAACTAAAGAGGTCAGAGATGTAAAAATTGGTTCTACCAAGCTTTATTTCCCTGGCAGAAAGATCAGAAAGTTCTGCTTTTCACTGAGAAGCTCAATTCACTACTTAAACTGAGAGATGCTTTACCTGCCTTTCCAACAAAATGTGAACACAAAGATTTAAAATAAAATACCTCATTACACATGCCATTCTTGATTTTTTAATTTTAGCCAGAAATACATGAGCAGGAGGTGTTAACAATTTTAATGGCAGGAAGAACTGTGGCAACCATCTAACCAGATCTGCTTGAGAATATTTGGAATGATCCCCAGAAATTCCCATACCGAAAGGGAATAAAATGCAGTTGAACTAAAAGCATCCCTCTTAGAAAGTGAATTCTTATTTAAAGGCTGTAAGTAGTGATCAACAAATCACTTTGTTCAATAAATTACTGTAACAGTTAATTAAAATGTGTCCCTTATGTTCACTTTTCTTTGGCAGCCAACTTGTAGAGAGCAGATTTTGTTTTATCATACGTTGCATCCAGGCAAAGTTTGCAAGGTCTGGCAGTAATTTTTCTCTACACAGATTGATGGAAACTGGAGGCAACCTTTCTAGTACACTGCTGGATACTTCTGTATGATAAAAAAAGAAGGCACAAACATTACTTCTACTCCAATTTATGTTCGTGGCTGGTGTCTAGGTGTACAATGCAGCTGCTAACCTGTGCCACAGCTCATGCCAACATGCCTTCAATCATAACCATTACCTGTCCTGGCTAAGGTGCTCTAGTCTGGGAGTCCCAACATGCTGCCATCAACACCTTCATTCTGGGGTGCAGAGAGACCTTTTTCTACTAAATATAAAAGCTGTGTGTGTTGGGGTGAATGTGCTTCCACAATATTCCACATTAGAGCTATTTAGTACTGGGAATTTCTATATTTATAACACAACAGTTGAAACTTAAGTGCTCTAAGGTCCCTGGACTCACACATCTATCTTCTGGAATTGCTTGTCATCAAGGTGTCAAGCCCAGGAACATCAGCATGACAGTTTGTTAAAATGGGCACGTTAAAAGATTCTGCTAAGCTAACACTTGAATGACTTATGAGCCACTCATTTTAATATTTGATTTAAGTTTGAGTGAGTTGATTGCGTGTGAAAGTGCAGGGCCAGACTATAAACAAAGGAGTCACTCACAGGGCAAAAGGACAGCATTTTGCTTCAAACCAAACTTGCAGAGTCATGGCAGGCTGTCTCTTGTTCTGAAACTGTTTCTCTACAACTGACTGTCCTGGGCATCTACACAGGAACAGTCAAAATATGTGACAACTGTGATCCAGTCACTCTTTTGGTTTGTATCACTGTTTTATTTGCAGATGCTTTGTGAACACTCAGGTAGTTTGTACCATGGTGTGTATGCTTAATGGTGCAATAGACTTCACAATAACAAATCTAACATCAGCTACCATGAAAGAGGATATTTCATCTGGTGCTCTCAGCCCTCAGCTTGCCACCATCTCTCTGACTGTGACTGAATTGAGAAGGCCTCACTTTTCTGGCAGAGCTGTTTGGAAGAGCTCTTCTTGCTTAAGTCACAAAAAAAAGGCTGGGTTAGCCAAGGGATCAGGTCTGGCAAGTCATGGGTGTTGGAGAGGGTGATGGGATGTGTTTGCTCTGGGTCTGGCAGGTCTCATACCATGCAAGACCCTCAGCATGCACAGTGGGTGGATGTTTTTGCCAGTGCTTGGGCTCTTCTTTCCCATCAAACACTACTGCAATCCAGCCACAAAAACAGAGCAGAGTGGCAGAAATAAGTCAGAATTAAGTGAAACTACCCAAGCATCTCTTCTTAAAAAGCATTCCCTGAGAGTCCAAAAGAACATATAAAATTCCAAAGGAGTTCAGAATAACAAAAGGCACTTTAAGAGGCAGAACCCAGAACGAGTCACACAAAATAAAATAAATCTAAAAAAAAAAAAAAAGAAACAAAAAAAACCCAAAAAAACCCACACCAACAACACAGGGATGCAGCAACAATTTCTTCCCTGTCATTTTGTTCTTGAAGGCTTGATCTGGTAATCAAGACTTCATTGTGAGTTCCCATGGAGAAGTCAGCATTTTTCCATTTCTTCCAAGACAATTTCTGCTCTTTGCTTTTCACACCATGGCCTCAGTCTCTGGCTGAGTCTCTCTGACCTACCCTGTACTCCACACATTTCTCCCACCAACACTGAAAGCTGTTCATGAGGGAAGAGCAACCTCCTCCTTTCAGAGGTCTTTATGAGCCAAAAGTGCAAAAAGTTGAACAAAAATAGGCAAATATTTTCCCTGCTGTCTGGTCACCTCCTTTCCAAAGAGATGTAACTCAGTGCAATTACAGAGCAAACAAGTCAAAAAGTCACTACCTGTCACACACACAAGAAGTGGAAACTACACTCAAATCCTTAAGACTCTCAGTAAGCAGTTTTAGGTATTTATGCATTGTTTTATGGCAACATGGACAGGAAATAAAATTTATTTAGAAAGCTCATATCAAAAGCACAGTATTTTCATCTAAAAGCCTCAGGCTATGTTCTGAATTTTTAAATATATAAACAAATATGATGATCTTTGCTATTCTGAGACAAGCAGAAGGAAACAGGGATGAGAACATGTAGGTAAAAATGCAACTAAAGACAGATCAACTGTAATTATGATACAAAACAGTAACCCACGAGTGACACATCTGATGGGACTAGGAAGGGTATAGAGAAAATTTAATTGTCCATGCAAAGATCTAGCCCTTGTTCTTGATTAAGGCATGAATGTGCTACTGTAAAAATTAACTTTAATTAAAATATATATAACTGTAAGCACCACAACAGTTTTCAAAAGTCAAGTGAAATGGAAAGGAAAAGTTTTAATTTTTTTGTTCATGATTTAATGCTGAATTTGCCATTCATATTGCCATGTCTCTTTATGTTGGTTCAGGGGATCTTAAACTCTGAGTCACAAGTAGCAACCACTGTAAACAAATATGGGCTTCATCCAGGTGGTGTTATTGTATTCAGGCTGGATAATGCTGCAGAGATGCTGTGGTCAGGCAAGATGTGCTGGGTATAATTTGATATAATTTCCTCCATTATATTCTATGTAGCCTACTCGAAAATGCAGACACATGGGAATACAATCCCAGTGATCCTGGCTGATGCTGGTAATCTGCCCTCAGTTACTGCACGTAGAACCAAAAACAGCATGTACAAAAATTATCTGACTAAAATAAATATTCCCTACACCACTAAAGCAGGAAGTCTTCCCAATATTTCCATGCTGCAGCAGAAACTTGTGATTAAAGCATTATGGGGGGAAAACATGGTTTTATTTGTGAGAAATTCTAGGATTTCAAAATTTGTCTTCAACTTCCAGGTCTGAGAATGAAAACTCCCTGGGTCAAACTACTTACCTCTGCTTATTCCTTCTTTTCGTAATTTAAAACACACTGTATATGAAAATCTGCCATCCCAATTCTCATTTTGTGGTACA